>JAFHBV010000388.1:0-35528 GCA_019022785.1 Pseudomonodictys pantanalensis | reverse complement strand
CCACTTTAACCCGACCACCCTCCGTCCCTTGAAGCCCTCATCCAGACTCGGCCTCGTCCCCTTTGGCGCCTCAAAAACAAGCACAATGGTGCTCCCTAGCTGAAACCCGCCCATTTCTTCCCCCCTCCTCAGGGCATGCCCGCCCAGCACCCTGGATGCCTTCTCGTACGTCGCCTCAGCAAACCCACTATACGGCTCGCCCCTCTCCTTTGCCTCCTCGGCCGCACGGTCCGCGGCCGTATCCGTCGTCAAACTGTTGGTGCGCAGTTCGCGATCAAAATTGATTTTGATGGACCCGACATTGGTCGCGCCGACAGGGGTATAGCTGAAGAAGCCGTAGCGCCACCTCCCAAGCAACACGACGCGCTCGTTTAGCGTGAACAAGCCTGGCAGCGTGCGCTGCAGATACGGACTGACGCTGTACAGCTCGCCCGCGAAATGTCGACGCGACTCGACGACCCAGGACACGGGCGAGTGGAAGCGGTGGTAGTCGCCGGGCGCGAGGTATATGACGCAGTAGTACAGCGCCGTGGGCACTTTGGCTGAGGCGGCGGGGGCCCACCAGGGGTGCTGCTGGGATTCCGCGAGGGCGAGGTCGGCGCGGACTTCGGCTTCGGAGGAGGGGTGCGAGGGGGTTGCTTGGTCGGCGGGCATTTGGGTGGGTTCGTTCGATGACGACGAGGGCCAGGGCCCGGAGAAGAGGTTCGGGAGGGTGTAGGATATGCCGTTTACTGAGGCGAATTCCTCGTCGGCGCGGACGATGTCTTCGTCGCCGATCTTTGTGTGCTGGTCTGAAGACTGGCCGCGGGCGTCTGTTTGGGAGGGGGAGACGATGGGGGAGGGCTTCGAGGGGCGGATGGAACCGAGCAGGGCGTCGAGGCTGTAGGTTACGCCTTTTACCTGCTCGACTTCACCGTGCTCTATGGTGCCGAATTGGATGACCTTGCCGTCGGCCGGGGAGAGGACGGCGTTCGGATCGGGGTCGAGGGGGCGCACGCCGGGCTTCAGGGTGCGGTAGAAGAAGGCGGCCAGGTTGGGGTAGACGTGCAGATCGGGCTCGCTGACTTCAGAGAGGTTGACGCCGAAGATGAAGGAGTAGAGCTTGAAGCCGGGCACGCGCAGGTAGTAGGGGATGTCGAGCTCATTGAAGCGGCCCCACAGGCGGGAGAGGGCTTTGAGGGGGAGGGTGGACATGATTTGCACGGTCCACGGACCGCTGGGGCGGATGCGTTCGCGCTTTTTGGGCTTGCCGTGTTGGTCGAGGGCGGCTTCGGGGTCTTTGTCAGAGGAGGACTGGGAATCGGTGTGCTTCTCGCGTCGGTGGATGCGGTAGAGCTGGAATGCGCCGAGGAAAGTAATGCCCAGGGCAATGGGTATGGGTTCCCATTTTATCTTGGTGTTCTTCAGGGCCGAGTTCAATCTTGACCTGAAGGACTCTTTTCTGTGGAAGTTGTGCTCATTGAGAAGGCGCCGTGAGGACGAGAAGTTGCGCGATGGGAGCGTGAGGCGGGTGCATGTCGGTCGAGAAGGATATCGCGTGCGGACGAGTATTCGGGGCTGAAGGCGAAGGGTAGGGGAAGCCATTGTCGTTATCCCATTGCGCGGTAAGAGTCGTGGAGGACGATGCAGCAGACTCCCAAGTGCAACCTGCATGTCGGGGATAACGATGACGGAGGGGGTGGGTTGAGAAAAGCAACAGCTCTTTTCGTCTTTTCGCCGGACGGCCAATGACGTACCTCCGAGGTCTTGGCAGTGGACCGTGGTACCGTGCAGCTGTAGGGCTGGAGCTCTTGACTCTCCCCATCCCGCGACCGTCACCCGTTTCCATTCTTTCTTCCCTTCCACATCTCGGTGGAGGAGACCAGCGCCCACAGAGTCACTCCTTTCCAACAGTCATCGCTTTCACTGTGCCGCCTGCGACTGCTCCCGGCGCCATGGGTGGCTGACTATTGCCCGAGCTCTAAGCGCAACGTATACAAACACGCCGCTGACCGCGATCCCACCCAACCTGCCCTCCACCGCAGTCGTTCGCCATACACCGAAGACGCCATGGCCGACGAATCGCTCTGCATCAACCTGAAAGTGCTCTCACCCTCGACCGAGGTCGAAGGCGGCGTCAATCTCCCCGACCTGCCCGCCGTTACCACCATCAAAGAGCTCCGCCAAAAGATCCAGGATGCGGTGCCCACGAGGCCGTCGACGGAGCGCATGCGCCTGATATACAGAGGAAGAGTGGTCGCTAACGAGAATGAAAGGCTGCTTGATGTCTTTGGTCGCGATGAGGTTCGTTGCCATCGACTCGATTTACACGCTCATTCACTGACATTTGTGCACCTCAGATCGCCGAGTCAAAGGACCAGAGCCTGCACCTTGTTCTACGAGAACTGCACCCGCCCACGTCGTCTACCCCTTCCCCGGGTCCACGAGCTTCCACAGCCCCCCCGCCGAACCCTTTCCGCGCAGCCTTGAATGCAGCCGCATCGCCCGCTCCTCCCAGTCCCGCTCCTACGAATCCCTTCCGGCCTCTGCCACAACAGCCACGCCCAAATTCGCAACCCCAAGCCCCACACCATCATCACCACCACCACCCGCAACACCATCACCATCACCATCCGCAGCCTTTGAACCCCTTCGGTCCAGTGCCCATCCCGCCAACCTTGGTGCAACAGCTCATGGCTCAGAACGCCCAGGCAAATCCTCCACAGGCAAACTCACAGGGGAACACTCCAAGCAGCGGAACACCCGCTCCTACCGATGGCACCCAGGCTCCACCTGGCGCTGCTGGACCCATGCCTCCAGGGCTCCCTCCTTTGCCAGGCACAAGTAGGACAATACGACAGGAGGGCATCGGGCCCAATGGCGAGCGGTGGACAGTTACCTGGAACAACACAAACTTGACCATACCGATTGCTCCGCACCAGCAGCCCATCCTGCCCCGCCCCTTCCCCCATCCTCCTGGCTTTCCGCTGCCCGCTCGACGAACGCCTTCCCCTGCCCAAGGAACTACGGATCAAATGATGGCTCGCATTAGGATTGCGATGGATCAAGCAAGGGCAGAGATGGAGAATATACGGATACTAGTCAGATCACTCGGACAAGGCCAGCAAGCTGGACAAGAGGCGCCACCGAATCCACCCGCGCACCGCATGGCTCAGATACAGCGCTCCGTCTTCACACTGATCTCGGGTCTGGACTCTATTGACCGCGGCCTTGCGGCTGTTTTGGCGGATCCGGCCATGGCACAGAATCGGGATGTTCTGGCTTTGCAGCAGGCCGCTGGCGAGGTGCGCGTCCAGGCGGAAGACTTCTCCAGGCTTCTGGGTCGTACGCCCACATCCAACACTCCATCGGAGAACCGCCCAGCACCAGAAGCTCCATCTGCTTCCACGCCATCAGCACCTGCTCCAGTCCCTGCTCCTCAAGCCACGCCAGCCTCGCAAAGTGCGAATCAATCGTCGCCGTCAGGCTTCCCGACCGAACTGTTTATCCTCTCAAGTCCACAGGGTCCCGTTGGCATCTTATTTGACCAGCGAGGCACCTACACGACAGCGCCCATGGTCCCAACCCTCCCCTTCCAGACCTTTACCCAGCAATTCTCCGCCAACAGACAAATCATCGCGGGCATCGGCCAGCAAATCACACAAAACACGGCAAACATCGAGAACCAGCTAGCCGCCACTCGGCCAGCCCAGAACCAGCAACCAGCGGTTGCTCCTGCGCAACCCCCTCCGGACGAAGCGTTAGCTCAGAACCCAGACCAAAACGCGAATCCCCAAATCCAGGCGCTCAATCCGGGTCAGAACGCGCCTTTAGCCCCCGCAGTCGAAGACCGCGTCGGCGCCATCGCAGGTCACATTTGGCTGATCGTCAAGCTCGCCGTCTTCGTTTACTTCTTCGCCGGCGGCGGGGGCTGGTATCGCCCCGTCATGCTCGGCATCGTGGCCGCTGGCATCTACCTGGCGCAAATCGGCCAGTTCGAAGACCAAATCGCCTTCCTGCGGCGCCACCTGGAACGAGTGATGGGTGTGCCGCTGGCCAACCCTGCCGCCCGGGGAGACAACAATGCACCGGCTAACGGGCAACCAGCGGAACCGGGGAGAAATCTCACACCGGAACAAGCGGCGCGGAGACTGCTCAGGCAGCGGGAAGAACGGGACCAGGGATGGTTGAGGGAGGCGCTCGGACGTGTGCAGAGAGCTTTGGCGATTTTCTTGGCGAGTCTGCTGCCGGACTTTGGGGAGAGGGTCGTGCGGGCCAATGAGGAGAGGGTGAGGGCTGAGCGAGAGGCGGACGAAATGGAGCGCGCGAGGGCGGAGGAGGAGAGGATGAGGGTGGAACGGGAGAGTAAGGATAGGGAGGGTGGCGCGGCGGTGGATGCTGCTGGCCCGAGTGGCGAGGGGAGTTCGACTGGGGTTAGTGTTGGTGCTAATGGGAATGGGAATGGAGTGAGTAGGAAGGGGAAGGAGAGGGCCGTGGAGAGGGAGGTGGGCGAGGGGTCTGGCTCGTGAACTGTGTGCTATGAATTCAATGGTGGAACTTTAAGTCGATTGGGATGCTATAGGTTTCCACAAGCTTATTCATATTATCTAGTGTACACCGTGAGTCGGGTCTTTGAGATGTCTCCATTGTGTCTTGTCCAACGAGTAGCTTATCGGAGTATATTGCGCCAATCAATCCACCCGTAGCGGAAACTTTGTCTTGTTGAACAGGCCGCTAGTTCCTATTGGAAGTGAGGCGACAGTTTTACACGGTAAAAGAATGGTCTCTGGCGACTGCGCTTTACACATGACAAACTCGGTCAGCTCAACACGGCCCTCATCGAAAGCAGTCAAGTAACAAAAAGGATTCAGCGTAGACTGAGTGATGTGTGTCATTTTCGCGCTACACCTTAGACAAGCACGGAGAATGGTGAAAAGAATGGAAAATCGGGAGATTCACAAACTTTCGTAAACCATCCAGCACTCCATTCGGCTGCCTTTCGCCATTTAGAAGCGCGATAGCGCGCAATCCTACAACCCCCTCCCCCTTTCACTAAGCTCATTAGGCGGGTAGGGCCATGAAGCTATGCACATGCCACCACATTAAACGGAGCTATCCCCGGTCCGACTAATATACGTCGGACCATTAGCTCTCTTCCTGAACAACTTTGTAGGCAACAAATTATTCTGGCAGACACCTCCATCTCCAATGCACACACTGTTTGGGCAGCAGCCCTGCGAGCAGACCATGGCGCTCGGACAATTTGCATCGACGGCGCATGGCTGGAGCGAAGAGCAAGCCTGATCGCCATAGACACACAGGCCGGGACCACTGGTGCTGGGAGCGCAGACGCAACTGGCGCTGTTGCTGCTGCACTGTCTGGTCTTCCCACAGCCGAAGCCCTGACAGGCCTGGACACCGCACGCCCCGTTGGTGCAGACTCCAGTGTCACACTAGGAAGATGTCAACGGAATGTAGGTGGCGAGAGCCACTGGTGAACTTACGACATTCCCGCAGGTCCCGCAGTTGTTGGGGTCGGTCCTGAGGACGGAGCAGGCTGGCATTTGTCAGTGAAGTTAGATGGTTGGACGTGGCTCTAGACACATACCACACGGAGCATAGGTAGCCACCGCTGTCACTGTGATTGTAGTTGTGGGTGTTGTTGTGACTGTGGACGCTATACTCTCGATTGCCGTCGCAGAGAAAGTCGTGGTCTGGATTGTCGGCACAGTGATCGTTGATGTTGGTGTCGGGATCGAGAGGCAGCTGCAGGCCGTTGACACGAGAGAACAGCCAAAGCCTCTCACGCCAACCGGAGCCTGGTCGCACGTGGAGCCTTTAGATGTGGTAGAGACCATGGATGTAGTCGAGGTCTTCGTAGTAGGAGTACTAGTCTTCTTCTGTGCTCCTCTTCTCTCATGGATCCCATCGCGCTTGTTGGGAGGTGCGTCTGCGGCGCATGTGGTGATTGTGGTGGTACTGTTCCCGGTCATTAAAATCTCATACAGACACGCAGACCTAGCTACTTACGAAGTCTCGGTCTCAGTCACCTCGGGCGCCGCTACAGTGAGCGTAGTCGTGATGACAGTCTCGGTTAGTGTCTCTGTAACACTGCTGGCGGATGTTGAGGTAGCCGTGGAAGTGATGGTGGGAATATGTAAGAATGAGGAACAAAAAGGCGTTGCTGATGGACCAGCTTTCAGGGCAACAATAACGAGTGTTATGATCTTACACTCAGCTTGGCCAATACCGCGAACAGCATCGTGTGGCACAGCCATGGAGCCCCGGGCCAATGCAAGGAGTGGTAGGAAGTAATCAAGATAGACCATCTTGACTTTGAGTTGATTTCAATCCAGCGTGAAGCCCAAATTTCAAAGGATATTGCATAACATTTATACTGCCTTTGCGTACTAGAGCCTCAGCTCGCCATACGATTTGGAAGAAGCAGATCAGGCATCGATTCTGCAAGGTCTGCTACAAGGGGGCCCGAAGCACGGCGTCAGGCACTCTAGTGCGTTGCGATGACCGTCTTTGAATCCCAACTGGCAGTATGTTATCGGTATGAAAGACCGCGTATCATCATCTTTCTGCTCATGTTCGAACCTGTAGCCAATTGGTATCCGAATCACAACTGACGAGGCTTGCGCATTCTTATTACGGATACGGGCAACATGGTCTTTTCATACCGCTTAGGGTGTTGCATTGTGTTTAAAGGACTCGACATGCGGTCCAGGCATTGATCACAGGCACCATCAGCCTCGTATTGTAGAATCTTATGCGCCTCAAGTACAGGATGGGAATCGCATCTTCTTTAGTCTGCGTTGAACGGTCTAGATTGAGCGGGCAGATCTGCATCGTGACCTGCCTAACATCCATTCGGTACAAGCCCCTGCAAGGAACAACAGCTCAGCGTAAGCGACCCTGTTGTTCGCCAGCCATGTTGAGGCTGCAAGCCAAAATCTTACCGTTGCTGTTCATTCGGGAGCTGTAGGTTCAATCGGGGTCGCTACCTAGGCTTCAGCTCTAATGGAATTCCAGAAGGCTTGTTAGGGCTGCATCGATAATGTGAGGATGAGAAGATGACGATTGGTGCCCACCCCATACTGTGGTTCAGGCTTCCATCAAAACCGTACCAAGAAGCTGAGAAGAACTAGAGCATTAATGGCCAACGTATCTAGTACGGCCAGCGTCTTTTCAATTGGATGGGTTTTTGGTTCGGTAAAGTGGCAGTCGTTTTCCTGTTCCACTTTCGCGTATGTCTGCACTTGGGTGCTCTTCGCATACTCTGGACCTGCAGTATAGATTTGTGAGTTCAAACTTCTTGATAGCCTTCTTGAACAGTAAAATTTTTAATTCGTCGTGCGCCATCCTCTTCGCATCTGGGTAGCTCCGCCAATATATGAGGAAAGTTGCGTCATGTCATAGCTTTTGATATATATTTTAGACACAAAAGAGCGCACTCAATACCACTTCATAATGTTGAAGTTAAGGAACTGATAAAATTCATAAAAGCGTACGTACATTGATGATATGGATGGCTGAGGGCATGCCGAAGACTGGGCGGATAATTTGGCGATGCATGACGCCATCACCCCCGCAATCCCTCTGGTGGTCTAGTCCGCCCGGGCGGTCTTGCATCTGCTGGAGACCCCATGAATGGATGGAAAAACTTTGCCGTCAACTGAGAGCGTGCGCAATGTATTTTCCCGTTAGAAAGACTTCACCAACGAGGGAAGAGCCGAGAGAACAAACTTCATATACAGGATGTGTCGGCAGCCAAGACAGAAGACCAAATGGACTTTGGCGACCGCCACATGAAAGATGCGGCTACAAACCTTGCATTTCTTGACTGCAGCAGTCTTAATCAGCCTGTCATTGGCTCAGGGCAACTTGACTAGGCCAACTGCGAAGACAGTGAACGGCACATATACTGGGAGATATCTTGAGGGATGGGACCAGGACCTGTTTCTCGGGATCCCTTATGCACAGCCTCCCGTTGGCTCATTGAGGTTCAGATGGCCGCAGTCAATCAGCACCTCATTTACCGAGACCAGAGATGCTTCGAAATATGGGTACAGCTGCTATCAATACGGAAGCAACTTCAATTTATCGGAAGATTGTCTGACCCTCAATGGTATGTATTCAAGAGGAATATTCTCGTGCTCGAGATATAGATACTGATCGGAGCAGTGGTACGCCCAAGCGGTCACACGAATGAGAAACTGCCGGTGCTCGTTTGGATTTACGGCGGAGGATGGTACGCTGGCTCCACTGCAGATCCCCAATACAATTTGTCGGGCATTGTTCGCAACGCGCAAGATGCAGGGACTCCTATTATTGCAGTCAGCATGAACTATCGTCTTGGTAAGTTCTCAGTTTTTCCACCTACTCCCTCAATCTGACCCGTTCAGGCGTATGGGGTTTTCTACAGACACCTCAGATCCTCGCCGAAGGAAGCAGCAATGCGGCGTTGCTGGACCAGAGACTCGCACTTCGCTGGATCCAAGAAAACATTGTTGGTTTTGGTGGCGACCCTGCTCGGGTGACCATCTGGGGAGAAAGTGCGGGAGCCCAGAGCATCGGACTCCATCTAAACTCGTACGGCGGTAGAGATGACAGACTCTTCCATGCCGCCATCATGGAAAGTGGAGGACCCGTTGGAGGCTTCCTGGCTCCACTGGCACTCTACAACGCACCTGTGGAGAACTTGACACGCGCAACCGGATGTTGGGCAGCGTCCAACCAACTCGCATGCCTCAGGTCTTTGTCTTCTGAGCAGCTCTTCAAAGCTCAGGTCAGCCAGGTCTGGAATCCGATCGTCGATGGCGACTTCCTCCAAGACTATCCGTCCACCTCCATGGACGAAGGTAAATTCATCAAAGTCCCGCTCCTCACAGGTGCAAACTCGGACGAAGGCGCGTCATTCAGCGTTCATGGCCTCGACAACGCAACCGCCATCTTCAACTCCCTGATGGACTGGCGCTCCTACGCCCTCTCACCGACGAGCATTCGAAAGCTCTTGGAGCTGTATCCCAACGATCCTATCGATGAGCCCCCGTACGGCCGCTTGGGCAACGAAACATATCCCAAATATGGCCTGCAATGGCGACGCGATGCTGCGATCGGCGGTGACCTGGTCATGATTGCGCAGCGACGTAAGATGTGTGAATACTACACCCGCGCGGGGAAGAACGTGTGGAGTTACCGCTTCGATACGCCGCTGTGGAATCAGTCCGCGCCGATAAGTGTGCCACATTTCGTGAATGTGGTGTTCTCTTTCCAGAATATTAGTGGCGCACTGGGACCTATGCCACAATATCAGTCTTACCGGAACTTGAGTACGGCGATTGGAAGAGCGTATGTGGGGTTTGTTGTGGGTGGTGATCCGAATGGCAGTGCAGGGAACGCGACTGGTTTACCGACTTGGCCAAAGTATGCGCTCCAAGGACCGACTAATATGGTGCTGAATAGTAATGGGAGTTATGTGGAGCTGGATACGTGGAGGAAGGAGGGTATCGCGTTTATCAACTCAATCTCGAGAGAGCTCTTGTCATAACGAACCCGCCTTTAGGATCCATCACCGCGCATGCGCAGCACACGCGTTGCGATACGGTTCAAGGAAGCATTGAACGTTATTTCTTCGCGACCACCGCCGATGGCCGATGTATATGTGAGGCGCTACGTTAGCGTCTCCAAAATTCTGACAATATACAATGGTTCGCCAACGATAGCATGCTACATTTAGGATAGTCAATTGACAAAAGAAACTGTGAAACATATGTCGAGAAGACGCATAGTAAATGCTGTTCTAGTCACATCTGGAACAGCCGCAACAGCACCCGGGATATCGAACGCGGCGTAATAATAAAGGTCGCTTCTCGTTGATCACTTTTCCTATAATCGACTTGGAGGAAGAGGAGAAGGAACTCATACGCATTCAAGAGCAAGAGTGAGATAAAGGAGCTCGGCCTTTAGTTTCACCGCTCCGCTAGTGGCTTGGCAAAGTGCATCAACCTTCAGATCATCCCATACGGTAGCGGAGAAGCTTGGATGCACCGTCCCAAGACGTCTACTCATACATAATGAGGCCTTCATATACCTGTAATAGGTGTCTCTCGGTCATCAAGGCCTCGAGACCGCAATTGAGGCAATCTCCGACCCTCCGCATCACCCCGCGAACCTTCGCACCGCGACATCATTCGACCAAAGCTTCATCCCGCCCCACCCTCTCGTTACCGCGACGGAGTATATCTACTACCCCGAGCCGCCAATTCGACAAACCGTTTGAGCCCATTGAATATGTGGACCCAGAAGGCGTTGAGCGGAAGCTGGTCCTGACCGAGGACAACCTTTTTCACTCTTTTACCCATTCGCCGATACCCGAGATTCGCAAGCGAGCAGCCTTTATGAGACAGCATGCATACTGCCCACATCCTTCACATAAGCCCACACGAGTGGCGCATAGCCCAGTAGACCTCGAGGGTCGGAAGTCGTCCGAGACCGGAACAGCACCAGCCCATGTCAACTTCGAGTGCCCGGACTGCGGCATCCCGGTATACTGCTGCGAAGAGCATTGGGCAGATGATTATGAGGCGCATCTCGAGGTGTGCGACGTGCTGAGACAGGCGAATGAAGATGACCACGACCTGAGAAGCGGGAGGTTCTTCAAAGAATTCCAATTCGCAGAGCCGCAGATGGAGGAGATCTTAACAAACATGAGTAGTTGGGATACCTATCTATATACACGGGATTTCGATGCGCTGAATAAGGATCGGGAAATGCGGCAAGCGACTAAGTTGTTGACCTACCCCATGACAATAGCGAGCATCATTCACGAGCTGAGTCCGTACAATATTCGGAAGGGCGGACGGATGACACCCGAGGGGCTTAAGAGCTTTAGTGGTATGCATCTTAGATGTTGGAGAGTAACCTTGACTGATCACTGAACAGCATTGCGACACTCGCTCCACCCCCCACGAACCGGCGGTGGCGATACCTGGAAGAACGCCCGCCTCGCGCCTCCCTCAGTTCGCCTCTTCATCCTTGGCGCGCGCGCCGAATCCTCCCTCCCACGAGAAACATGGATGCAGATGGCCTATCTCTTCCATCGCGTCCAGTTTTCCGTCAACTTTATAGGCCCCGAAAGCATGGCCAACCGCGAGAACGAGCTGCCTATGCCCGAGCGCACACCACTGAACCCTTTCGGCGCCATAGTCGAAGATCGCATATCCAACGCCATGAAGATCAGCACCTTCGTCGAATACTACCACACCATGCACAAGACGGGGCACTTCTACCCGTACGACCCATACTTTGACTGCTTCGTGTGCTTTCACCCTGGTTTCGGCAACCCGGCTTCGATGCATCAGTGGGAGGAGACACTTCCACTATTATTAGAGACAAAGGTGCCGATTATTGCGACGGGCTACTCACCCTGGGATATGCAGCAAGATGTTGATTTGCTGCAGAAGAGGTATGGAAACGAGATGGACATCTTGCTGGAGCCGGGCGAGAATCAGTTCAGAAGCTTGAGGTGGGATCTCAACGATCTGGATCCGCATGATGTTACTTGCAGTAACTTTGGCGTGTATGCGTTTAGAGGGAAGAGATATGAGACGACGCGGAAGGACGAGGAGGTTGAGGAGCATAGTGAGAGGACTGCTTGAGTGTATGTATAGATGTACTTTATTGTATAAAGATGACTCCGATATACAAAGGAATGCCTTGAAGAGTTGAGCCAGATCACATTACACCATGTCACACATTAATGCCATTCCTCCTTCACTCAAATCTGATCCCTATACCAGGCCGAGGTCCTCTCCGATTCCGGGTCAGTGTGGACTGTCGGTTTATTCTGGGAAGAAAGAAAAGGCACTGGAAAAATTCAGCCTGGGTGTATTCAGCTTCCATTGCGTCGTTTCTGGCGTGAAAGCAGTAATGAAGAGAAGTGCGAACCTAACCTAAAAAAAATCGTATTGCATGTCTGACAGCTCTCAGTCTTCGTCCAAACTTTCCTCTCCTTCGTCCTCTGCGTTAGACTCTTCCTCTCTAGTTTCATCTTCGCTGCGCAACTCCATGACAACGCCCATCTGCCGGTGGCTCTCTCCAAACATCTTAAAATCCTCCTCCTTCAGATCCCACAATACCTTCCGTACCTCGGGTTCTAGATGGTTGCGTCTAAAGTCGGTCAAGCTGCCGTTAAAGGCGTCGTATTCTCGTTCAAATTTTGGTACTAATCGTTCTAGGACTTCTACCAGGTGTCCATCTTCATTCTTGATCCTCCGAAGCTCCTTTGGTGGGTAGCGAGGCGTCGGTGAGATGCCTGGATTGGAAGGCTGATCTTCCCGATAGATAATTCGTCCAATGTCGCAACATATATGCCGGATCTCAAGCATCGAAAAGAGCAGACTTCGGATATACCCCTTCAACATCAGCCTCTTGTAATTATCTTCTGCGGCTGTAACGAACCATTCCAAAACTTCTTGCTCATCCTGGCAGTAATTCTCTTCTGTATTCCGAAAAACCACTTCCAAAACTTCTTTCTTACCCTGACGGTCATTCTCTCTGCTAATCCGGACGTTCGATATCAATTCCATGAAAAAACAAGACCTCGGTGTGCAGCCGCCAGAAGTACCACATGCGCACTCGCAGTTACTTCTGCATGTGTCGTTGTCGGTTAAATATGAAACCAATGCCGTAACTTCAGAAGACTCCCGGTCACTAAATCCTGCAAAATGGTACCTTCCTAGGGAATGCCCGATTTGCCAACTAATCAGGTGCCGCACTGTGATGTTCGAGCCAGGCCATCTTTCATTCAAACTGTCTCCTTTAGATGTGAACCAGGAGGCTATCGCCGGGATATCTATCGCTCCGGGAACGTACATGCCTGTCATGATATGTAGCATCGGCGACATTGACGCTCTCCTCTTGCAGCTACAATCATCAGCCCTGATGTCGTGGAAGCCAGCTTCGTGGAGACATTCCAGGGTCTCAGTATCCAAATAGCCGAGTTCGAGATGATAGACACTCTGTCGAGCTGGTCTGAGAGGGCCGGGTACGTAGAAACCTTTGATGTGAAGGTCATCGAGAAGGCAGTCTGCGTGGGCGTCTAGTAACCTGTCCGTCCGTCGGTAACACTCTCCCTTCGCATCCTCGGAAATGGCAATCTCTTGGAGCTGCCTCCGCTGTCGACTTATCGCCGTGATGAGTGTGGTTACCCAGCTCTTGTCATGGCCACTCTCATCCTCACGCTGTTGCCAATTTACCCAATCGAGCGTATCCTCCAACGCCCCTACATATCCTATCTCAGCATCTGAAAGTTCCTCTCTCTTCCGTAACCAGAACTGAAATATAGATAGGTCTTTAGAACGGATCGCAGTGCTCAGGAGAGTTTTAGTATCATGGGAGAGGTACGGCGATGTAATCCGAAGGCCACTCTGCATCAGGATATTGCAACCGACTTCCCATCCTTCCTCTGTAGCTGACTGGTAGAGATGTAGGCTGTCTTCGTTCTCGGCAAAGGCCTGCGGATCCTTGGTAATCACACCTCGCAGCCCCGTCTCCGACTTGATATATATGTTCTTCAGCACGTCGCTGCATCCACCAAAAAGCTGCGGATATTGTTCGAGTCCTATCACACTGACCAATTCTTTCCGCATAGACACGGCGAAACATCTATGATATGCCAATGTAAACGTGGCACCTACTTCTAATAGTACCATAGCGGCCGAGACCGAGTCTTTGCCGAAGGAGTTGTCTAGCCGATCGAGACAGGACCTGTAGGATTTCGCAGCCGTGTTAGGTTGTACATTTTTGAGGCCGGAGTCGAATTAAACAGTGGCACTCACCAACCGTAGCAATCTTGCTGTGTAAGAATTGGATCCGGGAAATACCTGATTACTTCTCTAAGCAGACCTGTAATGTCTTCTTTCGGAGGGTAAAAGCTACAGATATACTTTCGAGAACTTCAGTTGACAGAAAACAGTATCAATAAACGCCAGTACGCACGTGAAGCAATGTTGTGCCGTTACTCAATCTGTCGTAAGGAGAAGCCCTACGTTCTTGAAATATTCGATATAAGCTATCGGCGGTCGCAACAGATTTTTGATCCTGGAGGAAGTTCTTTTTGTTCTTGTGCGGGGCATCGAAAATAAGCTTGAAGGCGGGAGAGTCTTCAGACACGATCCGATATGTCGTTAGTCCATGTCCAATATAGCGTCCTCCGCAAGCCCAGGCAATCGAAAGTTGAATCTTCCGCCTCAACGCGAAGACGCAAAGATCAAGATCCCAATTGTCAACGTCTTGATCGCAAAAAGCGTCTGGACAGCCCGGCTCATGTGTAATGGCTCTTTTGCGTTCTAAACGAACTGGCCATCGTAACATCATCGTCTCGATTGACTTCCGCTTGCATTTGCAGGAATTATGCTGAGCTTTTTTCGTTGGCTTACGATCTAGTACTCTCGCCTGGTTATTCAATGCGCAATACGCTGATACGTCATCGTTCAAAGAGCCTTGCAAGGTTTGGCCTGTCGATGGTAATATGGGCCGGAGTGACGATTGAGGTGTTCCAAGATTGCTCTGTATCAGGCCTAGCTGTTGGCCAGAGCACGCAAAGAGAGATTCCATGAGTCGCGTGTTTTGTGTCATTTGCAGACTTATCTGTGCAATCTGGGCGCGGATTTGCTCTTCACTTCGTTCAGTCGCAGTCCGGAGGGAGGCTGCTTCTTGGACAATTACATCTTCGATATATTCCGCATCTCGACTTGCTTGTTCACTGTCTATCCGTTGGCATACATGAAGTTCATGTGGTTTTGCTGCCCGAGACTCACATTTGCAATGTCTGCAGAGCTATCTGCAAATTTTGTTTGATATCTCCGAGGACTCCTTTCCAGTATTGTATTTCGTCCTGCTTGAATGGATACTGTAGCTGTCTCTTCATCCTGCTTAAGCAGTTTCGGATCCTGGAGCCTGTCACCGGTGCACCAGAACCAATAGTGAGCGCCAGCCTCTGCAGGGCAGCAGCACACGCTTCAACACTAGTCCTCGCCGAAGTGGTTGTTTTCGGCCGTTTCGCCTCGTCCTTCCGAATGATGCTTTCGAGAAGCTCAAGTTGGTCGGCGAGCTGGTCAATCTCCGAAGCAATCTGCTCAGCCTTCTCTTTTGCATCTTTGACGTTTCCGATGTACCAGATGAGGCCCTGGCAGAGTTGCAGGCTGAGGGACACGATGCCGACGGCGGTTCCGGCACCGGATAAGGGATCAGCCATGACGGCTGCTGTCACGGTATGACAATGGTGTACGTGTGAGTAAGAAGATGTGCTTGTGTCGCCGAAGGCTGGAGCTGTAAAGCAGTGGGGCAGTGCAAAGATGATTGGGCAGAGCGATTGGCAGGGTGGCAAGGCTGGATGCGCAGACCCAGTGACGAAAAGCGAAAGAAACGGGCGTAACACAACCTTCCAAAGGGCTTTCCTCAGGCCTCGAGTCAGCCTTGTCTGGCAGTCGGCTAGTGGTGTCCTGCCAATGTACTGTGTATTACACTACAAGATTGTAAAACTTTTCGTTGGTGTATTGGATGTGATACTCTTGGGATGGGAGTCATTATGGCTAAAGTATTTTCATGCCCGAGTGTTGTAAAAAATCCACACCATGCTTGCAGGATCGATGTTATCGGTCTTTGAATCAATTTAAATCGAAGCAAGACGTGTTATGTTCCCAGGAAGTGCACTATGGTGTGATGCATTGTTTGTGGTCGCTGGTTCAGGCAACAGTGGTGCGAAAGTTCAGGGTGGCAGCTTACATAAGCTTCCTGCCCCACTTCCCCGGACACAACACTGACACTCCCTTCATCGAAAGACAACTAGATACGCGCACTTTGAGATCATGGACGAAGCGACAGGTGATGGCAGCACCCTTGGGGATCAGCCCACAACCCAAAGGGTTTTCACCATGCTGGGTATTACTCCCATTTTCTTCTTACTGATTAGCCTCCCATTCGGATAGCTGCATGAACATACATGCTGACTGTTCCCCAGAAAATAATCCAGAGGTGATGAATGCGCTCGCAAACCGACTTGGCGTGTCCAAAGAGTTGGCATTCTACGACATTTATTCCCTGTACGATGCCGACATGCTAGCCATAGTACCTCGTCCCGTATACGCGTTGCTAGCTACGATTCCCATGTCCGAACCATGGAAACAGAACCGCGACGCGGAAGATGACGGCCAAGAATTCTACAAAGGCTCTGGTGCCGAAGAGCCAGTCATCTGGTTCAAACAGACCATCATCCACGGTTGTGGCCTGATCGGTCTCCTCCATTGTGTATCCAACGGCACACCATCCGAGATGATCGTACCCGGATCTAAGTTGGCCAATTTCCTAGAGAAAGCTACTCCTCTGGGCATGGACAAGAGGGCTCAACTTTTAAGCGACACCAATCAAATGTGGGAAGACAGCGAAGCTGTGGCGCGTAACGGCGACTCAGAGGTACTTGAACCCGGCGCATGGAATGACATCAATCACTTTGTGGCATTTGTTAAGGGCCTTGATGGAAACCTGTGGGAGCTTGAAGGAGCGAGGAAAGGGCCACTCAAGAGAGGAACCTTGGCAGAAGATGAAGATGCTCTGAGCGAGCGGGCTTTGAATTTGGGAATCCGGCGCCTCATCGACATGCAGAGGAAGGCTGGCGTCGACTTACCATTCTCCTGTATTGCTCTTGCCCCGCGTACGGATTGAACATGGGCACCAAGTTATTCTGCTATGGATATGGATCAGTTGGAGAAAAAGAGTAGCATTAAAAGGCACAATAAATGAAGCAGAGGGCAATCAAATGGGTGAGACCTAGTATTGCCGCTAAGCGTTACGAACCCACCAGTCTCGAAGAACAACATTCACCTTTATCTCATCTGGATCTGAATCGCATAATTTGTTCTTGTAGCAAAAATAACGCTTAGTTTCGGTATGGAATCACACCACTCTAAGCTCCGGTCACTCTCATTAGTCTTCGTCATCTTCCTCGTCATCCACAACCTCGCTTTCTTCGCTTTCTTCATCGTCACTATACCCATCGCCACTGTAATCTTCCTCTGTCTCCTCATCGCTACTCTCTTCCTCACTTGCCTCCCCCATGGCAACACCCAACTCTCTCCTCCCCTCTGCGAACCTATCGTCCTTGCTCTTCAACTCCCCCAGCACCTCCTCCATCTTCGGTAGCAGTATCATCTCGAAGAAGACCTCCGCATCAGCGTCGCATCCCATACCCTCGTACTCTTTTTCTAGTCCCGGGAGCAACTGCTCAAGCAACTCCAACAACTCCTTATCTTCCTCGCGCATCCTCAGTATGGCGTCGGGCGAGTATCGTGGATAGGGCCGCGTATCGAAGTTCGGTAAGCCACAGCTATCATGCTGAATAAGCGTGAGATCGCAACATGTGTTGCAGACCGAGATAGGTAAATACGGCAAAGCGAATGTACTCTGACACGAGCCAGCGGTTCCGCCGATCCGATTTCACGACCCGGGCAAGTCTTCCACCAAAATGTGCGAATCGTAGACTTTGTGTGCGGCGGATCTGGCGCCAAGTAGACTCAATATCGCGCTCCGTCGAGCCGATATATCCGTCCCGCATCAGCATCCCCTTGCCGAACATTGTGACAAAAGTGCAGCCTGTTGTGCCGCACCTGCACTCGCAGTTGTCTGAGTGACGGTTCTCAAATAAAGCCGTCATATCTGGTATGCGATACTGATGAGGGTGGCAATTTCCATAGAATTGGTTGCCAAGGGTCCAGCCAAAGCAGTGAACTGTTTGCGTGCTGGTGTTGGGCCATTGCTCATCTAGTTGGCAGCCCTTGGACAGGAACCAATCGACCATATTGACGTAAGAAGCAATGAAGTCGTCCCTGGGCTTTCGCGTGGCGTTGAATAGGAGTGGGGATATTGGGTGTGCGAACACT
The DNA here is from genome assembly GCA_019022785.1 of Pseudomonodictys pantanalensis. Taxonomy (NCBI): domain Eukaryota; kingdom Fungi; phylum Ascomycota; class Dothideomycetes; order Pleosporales; family Parabambusicolaceae; genus Pseudomonodictys; species Pseudomonodictys pantanalensis. The sequence goes on along the minus strand of JAFHBV010000388.1, from coordinate 17,604 downwards.
TCCGCGAAGTGACAACTGGTGGTATCGTGGAATCCAGAATCATAGATCTTATCCAGTATTTGAGGTTGCAATGAACTGCAGTTGAGATGGTAAACGCTGATCTTTGACGGGTGTAGGTAACGAGGTATTCGAGTTCCACTAGAAGCCATTCGTCAATGACTCTCCACGCGTGAACGTCCAAAACGCCTTCGTCTTTCCCCTCTAATACTCGTGGCATTCGCGAGGAGACCACAGATCTCAAAGCAACCCGTTCCTGGATCATGACATCCAATGCGGCGTCTATCCATTCGTATATCCAACCATCTATCCCACCGTCGGGAGGCGCCCTAGAGCCTGCAAGCCTTTCGAGCATTTCGCCGGCAGAGTCAATCCATTCGAGGTCTTCATCTGGAACTCTAGATCTTGCGTTGAGCCAGAACCTAAAAGTAGCCAGGTCCTTCGAATTCAAGGCTGACTGCAGAAGCGTCGTATGACAGAGGTTGGCGAGCATATTTGACCCATCAAGAGGGATTTTGTGACTTAGCAATAATTCACATCCTTCTGGCCATGCAAATTGGGTCGCCAGGAGATAGAGTGCGCCGCCCTCCGAGCTGATAATTGACCTAGTCATACCTCGTTCTTCAAGTATCCTTTCAAGGCCCTTAAACGATCGTCGAGCAACCATGTCCATGGCACTCGAGCAATTAGACCATTGATCTGCTTCGTGAGGCAGGAACTTTCGCAGATCCACACCATTAGTCTTTTGAATGAGATGTTTCAATGATGTTGACACACCGCGGTCGTTGAATTCTTGAACGAGATGATAATGCTGACCGTAGAGAACGAGATCGATGCAAGAGCTATCATTCACTGTGGTTAGTGATCCCGTCATAGCAGTATAGAAAGGCTATGAGTGCCATGTACTCACCGCCCATCGCCGTCTAGTTCGAGAGCAAACTCATCAGTATATTGAAACAGTCGGACCCCCATATAATAACAGTTTTGGAGTAGCCGGTTCTCATCGCCAGATACAACGAACTTCAGGATGTGTTTGCAGAAGTACTATTAGATATTAGTTGCGCTGTGTGTATATAAACCAAGTGAAGGTGGTATGAACTGACATGGAGTAAAGTCTGTCCGTTGGGTAATCGATCGTACCGGGTTGCTACTCTTGTTTGGAACATATGCAACAGCTTGCCGGCGCATGCCTCCCACGCATCGTACCTAGGCCTTTCTCCAAGTGAATCAGAGAAACCGCGCAGGAGGCGAAAGGCGGGAGATGAAGGAGGCACGATGCGTTCGCATACCAATGAAGGCGATATGGTGGAATTTCCGCCGCCTTTGGAAGCCCAATTGACTGCAAATTCGATTTTTCGTCTCAATATCACACTGTATATCATCAAGCGTGCCGTCAAGTCGGTGACGGCTTCATAGTAAGCTGAATGAGGGCATTTGTTGTCGTGTACAGTTTTGACAGTTCGTGATACGAAGAGCGGCCACCGTAGGTATACTTGTGTCGTCTTCTGCCCAAGGCAAGTACATAGTATTGGAAACTTCCCTTTCTTATGTGTTGTAGCTCGTTGCAAATTTGACAGATCAGTGGATAACGTCTCGTAATCGGTGACATGCGACTGGAGGATACGTGGCGACGCTGACTGCGGCCTCAATGAGTCGACTTTGGCTTCCTATAGCATGCATGAGCATGGACCTTAGCACTTAGCACAAAGGTGCGCCTACCAGACTTTTCAGCGATGTCGCAATAGTCGGCAGAGTTGTAACTATTTCCGTAACACTATTAGCGACCGGGCTCATCGATTCTCCGAGGTGGCGAACACTAGTTTCGAGAGTGCTTAAATGTTCGTCTACCGAACCGAAGCCGGATCGCACAAGCCGACTTTGCTCAGATATTTGGGAATGTGTCTGGTCGCCGATCAGTCGTTGTTCACGAGCTGTGTTCGTGTGCGCGCGGTGGCTCGAATAACTGTGTCCTTGAAGTTGATCACTAAAGTTGACAGAATCTCGACATTGCTGTTCGCTGCAAGACGTCAGCAGCTGTCTTTTCCGTCGCGACCACAAACCAACTCACATTAGAAGAGTAATCAAGGCTGTCTGGAGATCTTGATGAATGCTACTCAAGACATTCTTCCAGTATAACACCTCCTCCTGTTTGAATGGGTACGCAAGTGAGTATTTGAACTCGTGCATGCGTTTCCTCAGACCTGGCTCAGTGGGACCAGAGTTGAGTTTGAATTTCGCGCGAACATTGTCCAAGGCCGAGGCACATCTCACTATCGTGGATGTTACTGCTGAAATGCTCTGTCTTGGCTGAAGTGTATTCACCAAACTTTGGAGGCGCTCGAGAGAGTCTGAAAAGTCGTCGATTTGCGCGAGGATCTGCGAAACCCTAGCCTGTGCATCTTTGGCGTTGTCAATGTACCAGAGGAGACCTTTGCAAATCGAGAGGCCTAGGGAGACCACACCGACTGCGCTGCCTGTGACTGAGAAGGGATCCGACATCCCCAGAAGAACAAATTGAACGATTCATGACAATGAGGAAGTTGAGCAAGCTGCAGATCAGCACAGAGTCGTTTGGGGCTGAGGCGCAGAGGCGCCTACAATGCGACAGGGGGTTCGGCGACTCCCTCCAATCCGCAATGAGGTGGCACGGCAGCGGCCCCATCAGTTTCGCGTTGCTACACACTTCTCCACTTGCCCGAAGTGTGGTAAGGGTTTCAGGTCCGGTGAGAGGTGCGAATGAGCTGCAAATATTCTTGCCCAATATTGACCCGATAAAAAGGCATGTCTGCAGGTCCAGTCCAGGAAGTAAAGTGAGACACGGCTTCGGATTGTAGGGCTTGACGTGCTCCTTGCACAGCGACATATCCGGGATAGAAGCGTACTCGCTCTCACATGGGTTAAGCACGGAATTAACTGTAGACAGAGAGATCTTGGCCTCTCATCCTCAAGGATAATGGGACACTAATGGTATCTTGTTGGAATCAAGCCCTGCCCGTCCGTACGAGTGAACCATCGTCTCAGCGACACGTCGCGAGCCCTGCTATCGTACCTCGAACACCTTGTTGATAGGAGCAATAGAGTAGGATGCCCAAAACCTCGGCCAGCATTTGGATTCAATACCTTAAGATATTCACCGATCGTTAAAATGGCCGAAGGAGACTCACTGGCACGGCGCGACGCTGGGACCATTTAAAGTTGCGCTCGACGAGTGCGATCAATGATGGACTGAGAATAGCGGCTACAAAAGGGATCGTGATATTCATCAAGACGTAGGGGATGTTGGATGGGCAGGCTGTCCTCTCGTCGTTGAGAAAGCCTACGACAGCTAGTTTCGTTATGGAAAGGGCTTCCCGCGCGGTCCGCTAGCGCCAACCATGGGTTTACTATGTAGAGTTACAGCGTTCGGGCAAGTGCGTACCGACAGCAACAAATGGGCACATCAACTGGACGAGTATGAAGTGCACCTTGATAAGCTTTTGCGTAGATTGAGTAGATTGTGCATTGGTTCCTATGTGCGAAAAGTAGTATTCAGAGATGGTATCGTACAAACACCCATCCCATCCCGCCCAATGCGAGTCCAAGTCCCTTCCTATGCAGCCGGTACAAACTGAAAGATCACAATCTCAGCATCCAATCGCTCCAGGACTTAGACGCATCTAAGCCCAGAACTCGCCGGCTAACCACCTCTTCACCATGTCGGCAGAAGCAGCGGGCTGATCATACGGCACCATGTGGCCACCAGCATGAAGCTTCATGAAGGTGAAGTTGCCGCTGGACTTAACCTCACCAACCTTCTTGCCGTCACCGTTCAGGAGGAAGTCCTCCATCTTGGCCTTAGCGTAATCCTTTTGGCCGGGCCACTCCAGAGCCTCAGTCCAGGCCTTGTTGCCGAGCCAGTTGCAGATGTAGTCGGCGTCGCCGGCATATACGAGGACGGGAATCTGCTCGAGCAGACCGGGGACAACGCGGTGGTATGGCTTCATCCAGTCACCTTGGAGGAGAAAGTTGCGGTTGATGTCGAAGTTGCAGCTATCGTAGGAGTTGACCTCAGCGCCAACGGCCTTCATGACCTTCTTGTCGTTGAGGAAAGAACTGATCCAGTCGATCTCGTCATAGCAGAGGCTGTTGCTCCCACAAGGACGGCGGACATCGTAGACGTTCTGCCCTGTGCGTTGGTACGGGCCGATCATGGCGTTGTTGCAGTAAATGGAAGCGGGAACACAGCTCCAGACAGACTCCGAGTTGTAGCAGTTCTCGATCAGGCTGGCGCAACGCGGGTAGGCGTTATCCATAGACTTACAGGTACCCTCGTCGAGTACCGCGGGCCAGCCACCCTCACCGCAAGCCATCGGGCGGTAGTATTCGTACTGAGTAAGACCATCGGTCAAGCCGTTGCCGATGAGAACGGACTGAAGATTGATGTTGCGCTTCTTGTGGGAAAGAATCTCAGAGGCGAAAACCGGGATGTAGTGACCAGCGTAAGACTCGCCGGAGATGTGGAAACCCTGCTTGGAGTATTCGGGAAATTGCTTGAAGAAGAGCGTGAGGAGAGCGTAGATGTCCTTGCCAGCAGCAACGGTGTTGCTCACGGATCCACTGCTGTAGGAGTATCCGACGTTGACGGGTTGGTCGATGAAGATGACGGAGGCATTGGAGTTCCACGAGTAGTCGTTGAACTTGAGCTTGCCATCCTTCATGACGGAGGAGGGGCCGAGCTCCATGAACAGACCCATGAGAGATGAGCAGCCAGGGCCGCCGTTCAGCCAAAGCACGACAGGGTCGTTTTCGGGGTCATTGCGCGATTCGAAGAACCCTTGCCAAGCGTCAGTATTCGATGGCGATATCCGGGCCATGTGGGTACTCACAGTAAAAGAGATGCTTGTCCTCTTCATCGTCATCGAGGTAACCACTGTATTGCTTGACCTTGTCGACACCAAGCGAACTCGGGTCCACCTTCTTCACCCTCAGGTTGTAGTTCTCGAGCTTGCCGTCGATCTCGCGTTCCTTGTCGCCTTTGGCGTTCTCAACCCAGACGCTCTGGACATCGGCGCCCTTGACAATGTGATCCCACTCGCTGTCGGCCTTGCGCGTATGCGGCTTCGGTGCAGAGAAGAACGATGCCTTGTCGAAGGACTCTGGGAACATGAGTGCTACCTCATCCCAGATGCGCCGGGCCTCGCCGGTGAGCGACTTCAACGACTCCTCCAGACTCTGGAGTGGCTTGGTCCATGACTCGGTGTTGAGCTCCTTGAGAGACTCTGGGAGCTTGAAGACCTGCTGTTGGGGCGCAACAGCGGCCGAAGCTGCTCCGACGAGGAGAGCTGAGGCAGCTACCTTCATGGTGGCAATGAGCGGTTAGAGCTTCCCGAGCTCCGGCACAGGCAGCGGTTGAGCGAGCTCTGAAAGGATGATTGATTCCCGATGCAAAGAGGGATAAGGAAGAGAGATGCGAGATGAGGAATGGGGGATGGGATGGAAGGAAGGAGGAATAGTGTTGGGGAAGGTGGAAGGTGAATGGCCCGGGGCTTGTCCAGGCAACGCGGATGACGCAGGCGGGCTGGAGCTTATCAGGTGGCTGGAGAGGCACTAGCGCGACATCACGAGGCCTCGGCGTTTCAGGCCAGGCGTGAGGCGGACAAGGTCCAGCGGCTGTGCGACGGTCTCCATCGCGTCGATGAGATCATATCATATCAGTTGGGATGGAAGCAGTAGAGGGGTCAAACAATCCGAAGTGTACTGCCTTCGAATGGCGAGCGCCTTCCGCTGGGCCCCTCTACCGTACCTGCCGCAGCCCGATCGGGACTGGCTCCTCGTATCAGTCAGCCCTATGAATCATTTTGAGCCATCCCCGCCAAAAGCCACGATCCAACTTTTATACGTCCAGACGAAACTGGCCTTCTTGTAAATATTTCACAGGCACGTCGCCATTCTTCCCACCACAAGTCGCCAACATGCCAGTCCAAATCAACCAGCCCATGAACCAAATCAAGCTCACCAACCTCGCGTTGGTGCGCATGAAGAAAGGTACGCAATGTCGACCCCGTCTCCCCCAGGCACCCATGTGCTGATTTTCGGTAGGCAAAAAGCGGTTCGAAGTCGCATGCTACAAGAACAAAATCCTCGACTGGCGGAACGGCATCGAGACCGAGATCAGCAACGTCCTCCAAATACCCAAAGTATTCCTCAACGTCAGTAAGGGCCAAGAAGCACCAAAAGCCGATCTCGCGAAGGCTTGGCCGGGGAAGGATCAAGACGAGATCATAGAAGATATACTCAAGGCTGGAACAGTTCAAGTGGGGGAGAAGGAGCGCAACGCAAAGCTGGACCGCACGAAACACGAGGTCATCGAGATCGTGGCATCGAAGCTTGTAGATCCGAAAACAAAACGAGTCTACACAACCGGCATGATTGAGAAAGCGCTCGATCAGCTGAGCTCGCAGTCGAAGACCCAGCAGACGGAAAAACAGGAGGGAAAGCAGGAGGAACAGCCGAGCACTGAGACTGAGGCAAGCGAAAAGCATCAGGAATTGCCCAGGTGGACCGGCGTAGTGACGACCAAGACCGCAAAGTCACAAGCTCTCTTTGCTATCAAGGCGCTTATAGCGCATCAGCCCTTACCTGTGGCGCGAATGCAGATGAAGCTGCGAGTCACATGTCCCTCCACCATACTGAAGCAAGCTGTCAAATCCGCACCTAAAGCACAACCTGCTGCAAATGGCGATAGCGAGCAAGAGAAGGCGCATGGCACCGTCAAAGATACCATAATTGGGTTCTTCGAGGATCTACAGACTCAAGACATGATGGGTGCTGAGTGGGAGGCTGTTGGACTCGTCGAACCAGGCACTTTTAAGCGCCTCAATGAGTTCATCGAAAATCACACCAAAGGCCGAGGACATGTCGAGGTCTTGGACATGGCTGTTGGCGTGGACGAATAAGCGAATGTCGCCGTGGAAGCCAACGTTATGCCACGCTGCTCGTCCTTGGGAGATTCTCCCAACGCCGCCTGGCTCCAGTATTTAGCGCCTATATCGTGCACGGTTGCACTTTATTGCTAGGCAGTGTGGAATCAGCCGTACTTTCACCTCTCCGATCGCTTCTTTGCAGGCCGATTCGATGCCTCCTCGCGAAGACTCACACCGCGCTACCGCAAGGGAGTCAACGTCTCCAATTCCGGTATACGAAGTTAATGGATCCAGAGGTTATTGCGGCATACGGAAAGATTTTGAATCGCGAAAGTAGGACTTTGGTTTGGGTATTATACAGCGACACACATACAAAAGCAGGGACCTCAAAGTTTCATTTGAATAGAGGTGCCTAGCATTACATAGTCCAAGACCAGCGTGGCATGTTGCTTCTTCTTCTTCTTTCTTCCTGCCTTTAATCTCCGTACTCTCTTGCCGTATTCCTTTTTGCTCGCTCGAATATCGTCCATCGTGCACTTCCCAATTCGTCGCCCTAACCCCCACATCCTACCCCGGTCATACTCACCCTCCTCGACTGGTACCACGATCTCTTTGTCTTCCTTTGGATTTCTCTACTAATGCATGTCACCTTGAAACGGCCTACCACGTTGTTCCCGATCATTTCCTCTGAGCCACTCATCGCCTGACAGGTGTACCGAGATGCAGGAAGGTGCGTCGCTAGCGTGTGAGTCTATTTCTTGTCCCAACTTCACCTCCTCGAGCTTCAGGATCCACACGACTGGCTCACCAATGGTCGCCAAATGCTCACGCCATCATTTCTCTGGTTCCAACCCGCTTCGTGGCTGGGTTTTCGAAGCTTCCTGGAACGCTTCACGACCAGCTCTCCCGACAATTGACTTTTGGGTGCGCCAATGCTTTCGACACTAGCATGCTATTTCTGCCACGTATAGGGCACTCAGCAACTCCGCGGCAAAATTGATGACAAGCAACACAATGCGTCTGAAGCAGCTTGAGCAAGCGCGACTGAACCTTGAAGGCATCAACAATGAGAGTCGACTAGCTCGATCATGCACCCACACCACGGCAGTCACCAATCTGCGCCGCAACGGCGCCTTACCATATGACCCTGCGAGTAATCAGCCAGTGGCTCCACGTTGCAACCCTCCATTTCAACATGTCCTCTGTTTCAACGCCCGACTTCTCTGCACCTTAGCGCCTGGAGAATCGCCACTGGTAGCAATAAACCCCTATCCGCCTCCATGATAGGTTGCTCAAGTTCCTCGCCCTACGATAAGAGCCCAACAAGCCGTCATCCCTGCTATACAGGGCCTCAATTTAAAGCGCCTAGGTCAGTATAGAAAGCTGCTCTGTAGCAGCAAGATAGTGGCTCTCAGTATTTTTCTCTCGACTTCCTTCGACTTTATGGCGCTAATTTTGGATTGGAATCGGTCAGCACGGTGCTCCGGCACACTAGAGGTATACCCTTGTACCCTCCTTCACGACACCATCTCCCCGGCTCGTATGATCGAAGCTGCGAGCGCAATTTTTCGGGGTCTATCCCATTCCCGCGCAAATTACCACTGAAGTGCATTCAGAGACGATCACCGGTAAGCTAACAAGGCGCGATGCTGGAATGGAGATTCATTGCGAACGTATCTACATAGTGTAGGTGCGTGGTTTCATTCATTAGTCGTCAATCACGGTGGTGTTCCTGACACCTCCCTTCATAAAATTGTCATCCAGTCGTTAGTCGGTGCGCCAAAATGCCAGAGAAGAGCCATATACGAAGAAGAAAAGCGCAACCCAAAGGCAAGACCAGAAACCAAAATGCAGCAAGGAAACAGAAGAACAAAACAGCCCAAAGAAGAACGAAGGAGAAAGGAAAGAGCAAAGAAACCCTCATAGACACCATAACCATGTCATGACAAAGAACAGAAAAGGAAAGTACGACCCAACCAACCTCATGACTTTTCCCAGCACCAGTCCCAATGCTACCAGAAAACTCCATGCCGTCTTGACCCGCTCGCATTCCCTCTCCCTCCCCAACTTCAATCCCACCACCGCCTCCCTACCCTTCCGTTGCCACACAAGATCCCTAGCACCTCCGCACTGCTCGTGCGGAACCCGAAGATCCTCTCGATTGGCTCCGCGATCGTCATCCAATCGAAGCCCCTCATGTCGTACATATCCAGCACGACTCGAACTAGCCAAGGGTCATACATCGGCACCGATGTATCTTGGTAGATCGCCAGGCTCGAAGACAGGATCTCGGGCGGAGGCGCCCTCGCAGCTGTCTCCACATTGACGCTGAGATTGAGGTTCGATGGCTTAGGTGGTGACCTCGGCGCATGAGAAAGAGGAGGCGACGGCGCCATCGGCAGCCCTGGAGATCCAGAGCCGAATAGTCCGAAGTGTTCATCGCTCGGTGAACTAGCGACGCTGGATGATGCGCTCGAGACGGAGGATAACATACTCTCGTCACTCATCTTCGTGTGCAGAATGACCTTTGGCGGCGCAACGAGGCCGGACTCAGCGGCTTTGAGCGCATCGTAACGCGGGAGTGGTCGCGCAATGGAGCCAGTGGATTTGGAATGGGGCGAGTCCTCGATGGGTGTTACGCTCATGCGGGAAGAGGGTGAACCGAAGGACTGGGAGCGATGGATGCGGAGTTTGGGCGAGGGCGTCCGTGGTGGTGCCATGAGGGCCGCCATGATGGTGTGTTGTGTTGGTGATGGGTGGGATTAGGGGCAGAAATATGAAGGGGGAGGAGTAGTAGTACAACAACTAAAAAGTCCCTCAACGTCTCCGTAGACCGGACTTGGTGGGAACCGCCACAGGCGGCCGAAAGGGTCGAAGAAGAAAAGTGAGTATGGGGGGAGAGCTTGGCCAGCTCAGACGTTTCTTTCACGCCCACGCCTCGCGGACGGGACAGCAGCGGCAGGTCTAGAGCTTATATTCCCGCGTCCGTCGCTGTCCATCCAATTCCAATGCTCCTGCGCTGGCCCTGCATGCGTTGATGCGGCCATGCCACGGGTCTGTCTAGCCACTCTGTTCACCCTCCAGTGAGATCCTTGACTCTTTTCCAGCGCGCCAGTAACGGTTGTCCAGGCCCACATATAGACCCCCAGACAGGGGTCTGAAGGGTGCTCTGACGCTGTACTGCGCGATCTGGACAGGGTGGAAATGAGCAAGCCCGTTGTTCGGAGAGCGCGGGGAGAAGGAAACAATGTGAGTGGAGGAGAGCTGCAGTACGGGGTTGTTGGACGAAAACGAGGCTGTCGAGTGGATGAGAAGAGCGTGGGACAAACAACGCACTCCGCACTTGGCGTATCGAGGATCGGGATTGGCGGAGAGGGGAGGTTGTGAAAGGACGAGAGGCATGGTGGAGGGAAGGGAGTGGTGCCGAATGGCTTTCGCTGTGCGACTACAATTCTCGTTCAGATTACGATGGCGAGTACGCAATCTGACACTGTGTACCGCTCTCTTACGCTTGTCCTTCCGCCTCCCGACGATACTCGACATGGTCCATCCCTTCCCATCATCCACATACCCTCCCCCCGTTCTCGCCGTTAAACGGACCGACCCGCGCAACAAAGTCGCTCAGTCATGCGATCATCAAGTCACTCCCCCACAGGAACGGACCAGACCGGCCGCCTTACCTGGCCTCTCTCTACTCGTAGCAGGGGTGTGACGTGGTTGTAGATGTAACTTGGCCGCATATGCGACCATGCCTCTAGTCAGCCAATCAAATCACGTTAAGCTGAAAGCCGATATGGTGGCTGCTTCTATCCATTGACAGGAGCGCGTGGGCGAGTCGGAGACTTTTGTGGGCGAGCGAGCTGGGTGTGCCCACGTAGCAAAGAAGGATCGCGAGGGAAGCGGAGGAGTAGTATGGAGAAGTGCATGGCTGGGATGCAATTGCGTGATTTGCGGCTCGGCAAACCTTCGGTTGCCGTCACAATAGATGCGATCTAGCCGGGGGAGTGAGCAACTATATCGTTCACATTAAATGGAAGAATTGAGGTCAGATTGTGCGATTTTTGGTACAGGCTGTATGGCCAAACCCTACCGTCCGTCGAACCCTCATTGCCAATCATGTCGTGCGAAGAAGAGTCGCATCAAGCATGCGCATAAGAGCCGAAAAATGCCGATTGTAAACACCGTAAGTGCACCCCCATCCGCGGAAGCCATGGCCCTAGCCCACACGCGACCCCAGCTGCCCAGCGAAAGCGAAAATGTTTATCCCTTCTTCTTGGACACACCGACAGTGCGACCACGGCGACCGGTCGTCTTGGAGTGCTGGCCACGGACGCGGAGGCCCCAGTAGTGTCGCAGACCACGGTGAGCGCGGATCTTCTTGAGGCGCTCGAGATCGTCACGGAGCTTGCTGTCGACGCCGTTGGCCAAGATCTGGGAGTTCTTGCCATCGACAATGTCGCGCTGCCTGTTGAGGAACCAGGTGGGGATTTTGTCTGCAAAAGTTAGCATGGCGGGACGAATGGGTACGAGTGCTGGCGCGTACACTGCAGGGGGTTCTGGATGATGGTGACAATTCGCTCAAGCTCTTCCGAGGTCAAGTCGCCGGCTGGTGGCAGTCAGTCCACTATCTAATGTGGTATTGAGCAGAAAACATACCGCGCTTGGTCAGATCGACATCGGCCTTCTTGCAGACCAAGTTGGAGTAGCGGCGGCCGACACCCTTGATCTTAGTCAAGGCGTACATGACCTTTTGCTTGCCATCAACGTTCGTGTTCAACAAACGGATGATGTACTGGAAGCTATGGTGAGTCAGCCTTGTTCCTGAGTGATGTTGACCAATTGCCCGCATGCGCTACATGCATGGGTATCTCGAGATGAGCATCCGTCGCCAGACCTCAGCCACGACCACGATCGGCGACCCAACCATGATTCTCTACAGCGAGCCCATATTCCGATAGCCCATCCAATAGCAAGGGTATTCATTCCTCCTCTTCACGGGCGGGTTTGTAGCTGTTTGAGAATTCGTGGGTTGGGGAACGGCAGGCTTGCGATCGCGGAAGGTTCGTGGCTGAAAATCGTGGATTGCAGTTGCTCAATTCCGTGCGATGCGCGCGAAAGAGGAGGGCATGATCGAGGGACTTTGTACGTACTTCGACTTCTCTCCAGAGACGAGCGCTATCTCATTGTTAGCATGTTCGCATTTCCGCCCACATTCGAGTATCAGCCCCTCTGGCCGCGGCAACGACAGCGTGGAAAATCGATTCCAGCATATCAAAAGAATGAGACGGGTCTACTTACACATGATTGCGGTTTGTCGATGCTCGTTGGGGTGGGTGTCGATGGGTTCTCTGGCGACTGAGGTTGGCGTTGAGGATTTTGGTGCCGCCACGGTGCCGAGTGTGCGGCCTTGGCGCTGACATAATTGACCCGCCAAACCAGTCACCGACGGACCCCACCCAGAGAGATCTTCTCACTGCCCACCACAACACACCTCTCGTCTCATCTCACCTTTGTTCGCTCCGTACACAGCATGCATGAAATCATCATTCTTACCGCTGTGCTCTCCATTCTTGCAGTCGTCGCAATCCTTTGAGGCGCACGCTCACAGCTGAGCTGTTGCCTTGGTCCCTTTGCCAGCACACCACCACATTCGCGGGACTCACCAGAAGTCTTCTACAGGGCTCTTTTGCGTCCACCCACAGTTCAGGAGAGAATGCATCCGATCTTCCGGACGAATGCGCCTGGGCTGAAATTGCTGCCCCCAAAAGTAGGCTAACGGGGCGAGGGCGTCAGGCTACACTCGATGCCTGGGGACGCCAACCTTCGATTCACCCTCGACATCTCGTAATGGGCCATGCAGGCTCGAAATGCCGTTGGACGGATCCTATGAAATGCATGCCGCTGCGGTCACCGTAGGCTAAGTTTGCTTTCTTTATGTCTCAGCACCCTTCAGCACCTTACCATTCTGCGATGTCGGCCCCCTCTATACTATTTCGCGGCTGCTTGTGACCAGGCTCTCAGCCCCATTACCCGAAGATTTGTACCAAAAACATATTCTGCATCAATATTTCACGCCTGTCTCCAGTCACGTTTGCATTCGATGGGTGACCACCAGACCGACGGGGCGGAGTCAACAGCTGCGCCACAGCCCCCGTCCCAACAACTTCGTTTCGACCTCGGTGTCCAATACTCAGCACTGAATGCCTACAACGATGCATATCATCTAGGAGGGGCCACCGTGTTGGCGGCCGCCCTCTCGCTGACTATGTTAAATAGCGCGGTTGCCCTGTGCGGACCACGGTCGCTCGCCTCACTCAACGCCCTGGCCCTCTCCCCGACTGACCTCCACTACCCTCAATACAGCACTTGTGGACCTCTCTTCAGTATGGCGAGCGTATGTTAAGTTGATCCAAAGTTTCAATCTCTCTCGACAGTCGTCTTCTTTCTGTCTTTCAAATCCTTCTTTCATTACGCATCAAGCGCTGGACCTGAACTCTTCCTTGATACTTTGCAGTCCAAGCAAGTTAGACCGGATATCGGACCCCTAGGACTCCTTGGCCACGATGGCCGATCAAGATACTCTTGATGCCTTAGAAGGCAATCAAGGCCGTACGGACCCCACCAGCTCAACTTCAAGCTCTGCGCCGATACGGAATGTTGTCAGGCAGAGTACTGTATCCACCGTGGAGAGCGAGAAGTCTTACCCCGGTTCCGCGATCCTATGGACAATTAGAATCCAATTCAACTGTCCCAGATGCAAGCACCATCATACCGCATTCCCTGTGAAAGTAGCATTGCCTCAGGCTCCAGACGATGTCGTGAACGTGGAGTGCGAAGAATGTAAGAAGAGATGCATGGCAATTAGCGGTGGTCCTACGCAGCTTTCCTTACTCTCTACACTTTCTACACGCCCGACTGGCCTCGATCAAGACGTTATCGATATCCGCAAAGCACTCGTAGACATCGTCCGTGAAGCTGCCTCCGTGGGATCCCCAACTCTTTCCAGAGTTCCCGAGGCCTCTTCCAATCTTCCTTCTCGGCAAAGTTCTAAACGGGAAGTCTCCCCTGACGTCCCTGATGGTACTACCGGTGCCCCTTTGCAGCCCCCGGGGTCTAGAAGTGTACACCCCACTGATATCGCCACAAGTTCTGGCTTGCCATCACCGAGTCGACCAAACAGCGGATCTAGGCCGAATACTGGTTTTGTCTCCAAGAAGAAGCGGTTCGAGCTGGGTGAGCTGAAACGCAAACTCAGGGCGGCCTTTGATGTGAAGACAGCATATGTGAAGTCCCTTCTTAAACGGTCCAAAAAGCCCATCCCCAGTGCGAAAGGCAAAGAGAAACAGGTTGTACCCGAGGATGAGGTACCTCACAAGCCTTCAACACCTAAAGATCGCCTTTCCACCAGCGTTGAGCCCGAGAAGACTAGCGATCCGACGTCTCGGTCGAACAGTCCGGCGAAGGAGACGGGAAGAGAGAGCACCATCATCCTCGAGACATGCCGTCCAAATGAAGGCGTTCCGGAAACAATCGATCGACTCCAGCGCGAAGGTGCTTCGCTCAAGAACAAGACGGACAAGCAGCAGAAGGACTGGCTTCGCGAGAAGATTACCGCCTACCAATGTCGTTGCACTTGCGATTGCCACTGCCGCACAACCATAGCGGAAATCCAAGACTTTCTAGCCAACCCATCTCATCATGGCATCCCTGGAGATCGTCTAGTCCTTGGGAGCCATGACGCTTTTAATCATCCAGGCGAGTTCTTCGACGAAGAACGGACACCGGCCAACAGCGCAACCAGGACCTCGGATGCAGAGACTGTCATAGATGGTCCGGCCGGCAGCATACGATCTTTCTCACCACCAACCTCCATGCGTGGCGCTCACCAGGATCAACGAACGCGCTCCATGTCGCCTCGGCGTACCTTCCTCCGCCATTCTCGAAGCTCGCTTCAGCAGTACGCCAACCCAAATCGCCTCTCACTTGACGCCTCAGTTGCTGCTGTCACACCTGCACGAGGTGATCCTACAAATGGTGTGCGAAGACCCAATCGACGTTCTGGCGGATCGAACCTGGCACCAACTTTACCTTCACGCAGCGGCAGTCCCGCACCAACTTCGAATAGTCAACAGATGACTCCAGATCCCGCCACCGACGATCGAACACCCTCGCCTGAATCAACACAGCAGACCGACCACCGCACTTCAGAGGAGCACAATCGCGACTCCAGCGCCTCTCCACAATCGGAGACTACCTAGTTGGACATTATTGTACTCGTCTTCATTTTACGCGCACAGAGCATCTGTCGTAATCCATTGTGTTCTCTCATAGGCTGGCTCTCCTTTCGCTCATACCCTCCCCTGTTACCTCTACCACCGTGGCGACCCGCATTCAAAGGACTCCATTCGCATCGCATGTCTTTCAGTAATTCAAGTCTTCTCCACGGTTGCATTTCGTTGTACAGAACCCTCCTTTGTACTCCATAATACCCACCCATACTGTCGCCTCCCTGTCTCTTGGCTATACACGACATATACCTGAACCTGTGGTGCTACACCACACTCTCTTCACATCTATACCATCTTCTGAGTCTGTCTTAGATTTCATCACGTTTCATGAGTCATGTAGGAAGTCACGGTCTGGCGTATGATGATGTCGTCACGGTCTTTGTATCACACAGGAGGAAGTGACTTCGGCGTTGTATACCCTCGCGGGCAATAGTCGTATAGACTTTTAGTTGGTCACATCCACATCTAACAGATAATGATACCATGTCCATCGATTATGCAGCGCACGCAACCGTGTCTATCTACCCACAGACCACACCCTCCCTCGGGACCTCCGTCCCATTCTCCATCTCCACCTTTCCGCCAGGCTGCAACCAGACAGCTTTTGTATTAGCATCGTCCTTCTCCAATTTCGCCTTGGCCTCTTCTTTAGCCATCTCTAGCTTGCGCTTCTCCTTCTTGCTCAACTGCATGCTCCCCTTCTCAATGGCTTCCTTAGGCAGCGGGCGGACGTAGGGCTGGCACACCCAGTAGGGTCTTTTGCAGCGGGCGACGGTGGCGAGGGAGGACTCGTAGGGATCTTCGGGCTCTTTTGCTTCTTGCTCTTTTTCGGACTTTGATTCCGTGGGCGGTGGTGGCTGTTCTTCAGAGGAGTCTGTGGCGGGGGATGGATGCTCGCGCTCATATGCTTGTATGCCCTGCTTGACCGCCGCCTCAGTGAGCGAGAGCACATTCTCAAACGCATCAATGTCGCCAACCCTACACTTCGCTAGCGCATCGCGGACATTGTGGTGCTGCCCAACCAGTGGCCGCAGCAGGTGGAACAAGTGCGCCTGCATAGCCGTCAAGTTCGGATTCGTAATCTTGCCCTGCTTCTTCTCCGCCTTGCTCTGCTTGACTTTCTTCCTCGGCGGCTCGCCTTCGCCGTCCTCTTCCCTCTCTTCTTCCTCGTCCGTTGGTGGCGGTTCTTCCCGGTCCGCGGGTATCCACAGCGGTCTCCTACTCGGCGGGTCCTGGCCCAGGGCGTACTTGTGTATAATGTCCATGTACCGTCTGAAAACTGCATCGACCCTGAATCCACCTTTGCCGTCTCTTCCGCGCCAGTACTCTCTCCCTTCCTGGCCTACCGGGGGCGGCTCGGCGAAGATGGTCGGATCGTGCAGATTGCCTTCTGCGCTCATAACGGCATCTGCGCTGGTCGCTGCTAGGCAAGCGGCAATATCGTCGTGCTGGAGGATATTCCCGTTTGCGAAAATGACCGTCTCCTTCGGCAGATTCTCCCGCAGGTACCGTATGTAACTCCAATCCGCGAGGCCAGTGTTATGCCCCTTCTGTTCTCTCCGTCGTCCATGCACCGTTATGATACTCGCGCCGGCGTTGAGGATCGTTTGCGCGTACTCTAGCGTCTTCTCTTTCGTCTCGAGGACGCGCATCTTCGCTGTTATCGGAATGTCCAATTCTTTGTGCAGCTTGGAGATCATGCGCGCTATGAGGCCCCAGTCTTCTTGCAGGAATGCGCCGTAGTTCCCGCGCTTCGCTATGCCTTGTGGGCATCCGAGGTTTAGGTCTACCGCGTCGCAGAAGGGCGCTACGTGCTGTGCGGCTTTGAGTAGGTCGTCGGGGTCGTTGGAGCAGAATTGTACGGTGAGCGGGCGGTCGAAGGAGGGGTTGCCGTCGAGATGCCAGTGCTCTTCTGCTAGTTTCAACGCCTTGTCTGCGTCTGGCGGAGACGGTATTGGCGTCTTGAGGGGCTGGAAGTGGCTATCGCGGTATTTGGGGTTGCTGTCGCCAAACATTTTTGAGTGGAACATGGGCGTGTACGAGAGGAGCTTTGCTTGCGAAGAGGCGGGGAGGAAGGAGCGGGTTAGCATGCGCCATGCCTGTTATCTTCTTGTCAGCTATGTAGAAGGCGAAGAGGGGAGGAAGATGGGGATATGAGACGTACGAACTCTGACTGCTCCACCATGGGCGCGAGAACCATCTTCGGGCTGCCGATGCTCTCGTAGAAGGCTCGACCATGCAGTTTTGCCCTCTTCCTCGTCTCTGTCCCTTCATGCCTCACAACCCCCTCGACGGCCCCATTCCTCTCGCTCGTAGCCCCATTCTCAGCCATCGCCGCGCGGGCAAGAAATCTCTTGCGAGTCGCAAAGCAGAAAACCGTCCTGGGGGCAAACGCGCAGCCGCCCCCGCCCCTGCCC
>JAFHBV010000387.1:0-35681 GCA_019022785.1 Pseudomonodictys pantanalensis | reverse complement strand
CCCATGCCCCACCTCCTCCCTCTTGACCCTAAAAAACGCCAACTTGGCAAATCTACCCAGCGTAGCCCAATAGTGCCGTCCAGCGGGATGTTCCATGATTCTTTCGAACAGCCTCACGACCGCCACCCTGACATCCTGTCGCGGATGGAAGAGCCCCAGGCTCAGATAAAACAATCCCGAGTTGCTCTCTGGTATGACGCATAGGAGCTGCAGAATGGTATCGTACTGCAACTGCTCGCCAGGCCTGCGATCAGGATCCCCTGCGAGTGTGAGGGATTGCGACATTGCGACCGAAAGATCCGTGTCTGACGTAGCGGAGCTCGGTATACCCGCTTCCTCGACGCATCGCGCCAGGGCGAGATAAATCGCAGCGGACTGTTCGTGGTTGAGCTTCAAGAACCGCAGCTTGTCATGCTGGTGGTGCAAATCGATCCCCCTAACCGGTCTCTTGACCCACTGCCGCCCGATATCCTGCTGAAAACTACGGTACGACCGCGTAAGCCTCCACGCCTCAATGCGATGCGTATTAGCAGCCAATTCGCGCATCTTGCTTGCCTCATCTGGCCAGACCAATCCGTGACCGGAGACTCCCAATAAGCCGGCGTCGTATTCGTGCGAGCCGATGTACAGGGTAGAGACACCATAGAGAGTCTCTTCGAACGCTGCTGTTATGCGCGCGAAGCGAAGGACCCATGATCGCCACTTCGCTCGTATCGCGTTTTCGCCGTGACGGTTGGCGATGCTGGCGTTGAGCATCTCCATAAAGTGTGTGTCGCCGGTGGGATCGGAGTGGCCTTTACTATCGGGCAGTGCTTGTGCACTGCCAAACCCGTTTATGTTGATGCCTTGGGATTGAAAGAAGTTTTGACCGTCTGTGAGGGGGACAGGCTCGATGCGATTGCTGATTTTCATGCGGCCGGTGGGCAGGTCGCAGAGGAGATCCCACCATTCGGGCTTGTAGGTGAACGTAGGATTTGTAACGCCGGCGATGAAGCCGGGGACTTTGAGCAGGTCGTCGACTTTGGTGAGGTCGGTGTAGGGGAAGGCGTAGCGGACGAAGCCGCGGAGGAGACCGCCGGATGCGAGGGCGCAGGCGGCGAGGACGGCTTCGGCGACTTCCATTGAGGGTCGATTGTGGCCGATGAAGATGATGCGCTTTTGTGTGAGGAGGGCATTGACAAGCACGATGATGGGATGCGTGTAAGCGCCGCTTGTTGTGAGATGTGGGTGGAGAGCGAACGGCTGTGGAGACGTGGCGTGCGGCGTGGAAAAGGTCTGGATGAGCTTGATGAGGGAGAAATCGCCCACAGTCTCAAGGTTGAGGGCTGTGGGGACTTTGATCGGGACTGGTATGCCGTTGTAGAGCACTTTGGACTCGAATTCGTGAGTATCACGTGGCGGCGCATAGGTTTTCTTCTTAGACTCGGATGAGACCGACGTGGTTGAAGGTAGAGAATCTCGTTCTGCGTCTTCGGCCTTTTGCTGTCGTATCATCTGCTCGAACTTTTCGATGAACATGTCCTTGGCATCGCTGGCTTGCAGTACAAAGCTCTCGAGCGGAGAGAGCTTCGGGAGCAAGGATAGATCCATGGCGTTCAAGGAATTGTAGAGTGCAGCCAGGGTTTCTAGAACGGGGGCTCTGAAGTACTCCTCCAGCGCAAGGAGTAGGAGCGGCTTGTATATATGGAGGAACGGATGTCTCGTGCATATCGCCATGGCCTTGACAATGGCACCTCTACATTGTGTCAGTTATTTCATGACAAGGGGTGGAGAGCTGTTGATGAGCCGTGCCTTTTGACCGTGCTATCCAGCTTGGTGTTGACCAGATTCAGAACATATACTAGAGGTGGACCATCTGGGTCGAGTTCATCCTCGCTCTCTGTGTCCTCCTCTGTGTCTTCGCCGCTGTCCTCACTCTCATCCTCCCCTGCTCCAGCCGTGGTGTCTTCGTCCTCCTCCATGCCCTCTTTCGGCCGCCTACGCTTTCGCCTCCGCTCTCTCCGCGCCTCCTTCTCTTCTTCCTCGGCTGTAGTGTCCTTGTGCAGGAAGAAAATAGTCCAGTCCTGACTGCGAACGTGCGTTTGTTCAGGCAGCATAAGCTCAGCCAGCATCGTCTCGTCGCCACTGATGGGGCCTGGATACTGATGCTCCATGACCGACCCGCGGTCAATGTCAAACGAGGCTACCAGAATATACTCGACGTGGTTTTCGGTGGAGTCAGCGGGGTATTGCGATCGAAGCTTCGACTTGTACTGGACAGCGCCGGGAGAGACGGAGGAATTGCGCGAGGAGCTGTCGGAGACATCATCTTCTCGCACCATGGGAGGCTGTGGCGACCGTCCCTTCTTGTTTTCGCCGCGTATCGAAAAGGCCGAAGGTGATCTCGACGAGGGAAAGGAGGAGAAGGAGGGCTGTCGTTGCAGGGGGGGCTGCGCGGCACCGCTGCCGTTCGTCCTCTGGCTCATTACTTCGGCCATTGCGGGGTTCCAGTGCTCGGCGCGGCCGTTCAAAGCATCGTAGATTCGGTTGAGCGCTGGTTATCTTCCCCTAACAGGCTCGCGAGACCGCGGCTGTCGCGAGGGGCGGGCAGGATGGCGAGGTCAGGGGCGCGGGAGGTCACCGAGGAGGCGGATTGACGCGTCGCAAATCAGATGGGGCCACGAGTGGAGGTTGAAAGGAGTCGGCGTCTTCTAGAATGTCACGAAAGAGGCATGGAGCGCAATAGGCAGTTGGACGGGTAGCCGTAGTGAATTGGAATCCTGGGGCCCAGGGTCCGGGCGCTTATCGATAACGGGCGCCGGACGGCGGTAGTTTGCTGTGTTTGGCTGCCGTTGCCCTGACCAACCGCGCGACATCAACACGGCCAAACATCCCACATTGCTCTCCATAATCATCCCCTAGCAACATTTCAGTCAGTGCAGCGAATACACAAAATGGTGATTCACGCCCTCCCTGCACACGACGAGGAATTAACCTGACGCAGTCGACGACGCCAACCCCATACAAGCCATCTCCACTATCCTTCAACAGTCCGCGCACCTCACCCTTCCGCCGCCCAAACTCGCCCCTCACGCATTCGCCTTCGACCGTCCGCCCATCGACGCCAACGAGCTCGCCGCTGAAGCCCGCGCCGGCAACCCCATTGCAGACGCCCTCGCAGACGCCCTCGCAGACGCTTCTCCGATCATCCACAACAAGCAACGCGTCCCAGAACCAGCCAGCATGGATGACCACGCGAGGGCTTAGCACTGCGCCAGATCCACCAACCTCGCCAACGCGCCATGTGTCGACGTCCACGCAGAGTACAGTGCGACCTTCGAATACTGCGTCGCTGGCTGCACGATTCGACGGCGCAAGCTCAACCCCTCCACCCGAGCGATTCGCAGAGAGGGAGCGGCCCGTCGCAAGATCACCCGAGAGGCCTGCTGTCCGCCCGGCACCCGTTGCACGAGCCGGATCCACCGATGCGCTATCCAAGATCCCACCGCCCCTTCTACATAGCATGCGCGAGTCCTTCAGCGTGCTTGACCGCAACAACAGCGGCCACGTCAATGCGGCTGACGTCGCTGACATGCTATCCCAGCTTGGTCTCAGTGCTACGCCCTCTTCCCTTGCGACATACTTCCCAGGTGGCACGCAATCAATCAATCTAGCAACGTATCTGAACACTCTCTCGGACCTGCTGTCCGGCCTTTCGCATCCGAACGAGCTAAACGCGGCCTTCGAAGCATTCGACGACGGCGACGACGGCCAGATTGACGTGGCGGAGTTGAAGGATGCATTACTACATACTGCGCCCGAAGCAGGGGAGCGAAAGCTGACAGAGAGGGAAATCGATATGGTGCTGGAAGGTTTCAGCGGGAGAAGAGCTTTTGGCAAAGGCGGGAAGGGTTTGGGAAGAGGAGAGGTGTTCAGGTATCAGGAATTTGTTGCCAGTGTCACAGGAGGGGGGAATTCGGGAGAAAATGGTGCTGGCGCCGCAGCAAATGCATGAAGAGACAAAATGCCTTTTTGGGATGGCATTGTATGCAAATGAATCAAACCCGCTAACCAAACTTTGGGGGCCCTCCGAACGATTTTCCCAACGAGAACTCTCCTCCTGTTTACCCTGAAAGTATGTCCGCAATGCTTTCGGTTCGACTACTCGCCACCCTCCTCTTTTTCTCTTCCGCCTCTGCTGTCTTCCTGGCCTCATTTGACTTTCGCCGAGTAACGTGGCATCCTCCAAGTTTGGCGTACCTCTTCAGTCGCTGTTGCTCAGCCGCTTCCAAAGCTTCCTAGGCTTGGGAGCAATCCAGTCCGCCAACGGTATATGATGTGCTGGTCCATGGCTAATGGAAGAAGCCGTGAGTTGAGGTGTGGTGGAGTGAGCAACAATGATGAGGGATAATTTAGGTAGAGAGAAAGTGGGAAGATTGCTTGACCGATATATACAGAAGTGAGAAGTGATAATCTAAGTGGAGGAACCAGACATGTCCGCGCATGCACTAATGGGTGAGGGTAGACTTGGGCACTCAGCGCGCAAGGTAAGTCCAGAGTCGCATAGTACCATCTACGCCCCAGATGGGCCAAGGACCGTCAATGCTAATATCCAAGTTGAATTTGCTTTCTGGTCCCGTCTCCACGTCTCCAGAATGCCTTGTGTCTCCATGTATCACACTTCCCTGGCCACAACCCTGCAGCCGCAAGATCTAGTCGGTCTCGTCCGCTGCTCAGGCTTCCTCACTCTCCGTATCCTCCCATGGTTCTTCTAGCGCACTTATCTCTCTTCCGGCTCGATCCACGACCCTCAGAATGCCCTTCACTCTGACTCTTATGGCGAATTGTCTCAGGTGATGTTCGCCATCCCTTCGCTTCCCCTCCTGCCTGATCCACCGAGTCTCGCTCACATGCTCTGGACCCAATCGACCGGCCTTGAGTAATTTCCTGTGCTTCTTCCTGGATTGCTCCAACGCATGGAAAGCAGCTGGGTTGTGCACTGCTTCTCGTCCCGAAGTCTGGTCTATGCAATGCACTAGTGCGTCTACGATGATGGACGGGTGTTCCTTCTCCAATGCAGTCTTCTCGTCTGAGTTGTCATCATGCTTGCCCCATATTTGAAGATTTGGAGGGCCGTTGTGCATCTGGAATATGTTGATAGTGCCGGTTCGAGCGCCCTTTCTCGTAATGTACAAAGCGTGCCAATAGCCATTGAACCCCTTTCCATCGAGAGGTTCATACGAGACTCGAGCTTAAGAGGTGGTAAGTTAGGGTCATAATTCAAGTACGAACATGTGTATCATCGGTATGAAGGTGGGTTACTCACTGGAGCTGTTCCGCAGATCAATCATCTTCTTATCCAAGCGTTTTTTATCATTTCTGCCTCTCCAGATCTCGTAACATGCAGTCGCTTGCTTTACATCAATGTGCAAGGTTCCTGTATCTCCATTGAAGTACGGGTATGTGCAGAAGCCTTCCATATAGAGATGGCGTGGCCATGGTTGGGAGTCGTGCTTGCTGAGAGCGTGCTCGTGGATGAGAGGTGCATTCAATGAGCGCTTACGTTTGGTACCGTGGGCTGCATTCTCGGACCGGTCGGGGATATCTTTTGTGTATATCGCGTCGGTTTGTATACCCATGTCTTTCCCCTTAGCATTCACCGCCATTTTTTTCTCTAGTGCGTCTCGCATGCCCTTCTTATATCCCGCAATCCAGAGATCATTGCCGATGGATGTCGTCTGAGTGGCCCGTCCTTTCTTATTCGAGATCGCCACTGTCGCTGCAATGGCTTGCGTTTGAGTGCTAGCCTCTTTCTGAACTGCAGCCAAAGTCTGTACTCCCATGCTGGTAACGTCGTATTCCACCTCTTCGGTCTGTATTCCCATGCTGGCGTATAAGCCCGTCTTGCCGCTCAACTCCATGCCGTCCATGACCCAAGAGGCAACAGCCCCGCTCCTACCTTCGAAGTCGATACTTAACACGCCGTCGTTATGAAGAAGCCTCAAGCGGAAGCCAACCGCGCTGAGACATTTTCCAGGTAGCTCGATGCTGTCATCGTCGTCTTCAATCTTGATATCGTTCGTTTCGTTGACGTCAAAGTCGGTCTCAACAAGCTCATAAGATTTGCTGGCTTTGTTCGGGCGGGAGATGCTGTATCTCAATGTACCCTGCAAGAGAGTGAGGTGGAACTTGAGTCCCGGAGAAGATATGTATTCATCCATGTTGACGAGGCATTTGTCCGATCGTGAGCGAAGGTAGTAGAGTGTCCGTGGAAGGATTCAAAAGGCCGGAGCTTGAGGAAGGTGAGGTCTTTGAAGTGAAAGAGATGATGCGCCTTTGAGCTACCGTAAACGGCAGGTGAGGATTAGGTGCAAGCGAGATGAGAGAATATTGAGAAGCTTCGTCTACCGCAGCGGAAAAAGCAGTCTGGCAGAGTAAAGGGCCTGGTGAGA
The DNA here is from genome assembly GCA_019022785.1 of Pseudomonodictys pantanalensis. Taxonomy (NCBI): domain Eukaryota; kingdom Fungi; phylum Ascomycota; class Dothideomycetes; order Pleosporales; family Parabambusicolaceae; genus Pseudomonodictys; species Pseudomonodictys pantanalensis. Next base: position 29,250 of record JAFHBV010000387.1, on the reverse strand, counting down.
GAAGGTTCTGTGGATTCCACTCCGAGAACGATATCGAACGTAGTAGGGGATTCAATTGAAAGTAAATTTGTGGGTTTCTGACACTTGTAAATCGGATCAAAGAGTACAAACTAGTAGGAAAACTGCTACTTACATGCCTTGCATTAGACGAAACCTGACTGTTTCCCACTTGTATGCCGTACACCAAACTCTACCACGCTCCCGGCTCTGGCCCTCGCGATACCACCTTTACCCGTTTTGCAGCTTTCTTCCCTTGTTGGCGAATGACGCATGATTGGTACTTCCCATACCTTTCAAGCCTCTCGTCCTCTTCGTCCTTCAGTCTGGCCCAGTCGTACTCTCGACCTGCATCGAGCTAGCTTGTCCTGTCTCTCCTTCTCCCGAAAACCACGCATCCTTCTGCTCGTATATCCCGAGCGCTTTGGGTTGTGAAATACCCTACGAGGTCGGGCATTTTGGTCAACACAGTGCACGATGGCGTCGATAATGATAGCTGGGTAGCTATACACATCCTGCTCATCGTCTTCGTCATTCTCAGCTCATATGTCTTTGGAGAAGGTGCTCCGGTACAGTGCGGGGAATAGAGTCCTTGTGCCGTTCTTGAGCGCCTTCCGGACGGTTAGCTTGAAGGCGGGTAAGGTCCTGGGCGCGATGTCATTTTCGTAACGCGCCTCAACTGCGGCTGGTCAGATGGTAAACAGCTTTTATTGCTCAAAACTTACATGAACCATCTTGCAAATCCACTTCTTCGGTCTTTTTTCAAACCCAGGGGGCTGCATCCGTGGTTCATATCAACAAAGTAGGGTAGCTGTGTTCGGATCAGGTCGATGATAAGCCCCGAGCTGCTCCCACGGGATGTTCGGAGCTTTGTCCCCAAAATGACCAGATATGGAGGCCATGGTGCAGCTGCCTCAAGGCTTCTAGTGTGTATGCGGCATGTATTGGCGCAAACCGGACTTGGAGGCGGAGTTTGTGTCCTCTGGGCAATATGATTTTCGCTTCTTGCCTGCCACTCTTCTGCTTTTTCTCAATTCTTTCTGCGGGCTTGTGTTGCTAAATCTGCTCGGCCGTATCTCTCGTCTATTATATTCCCATAACGCCATAGCACCACTCTCGCCCTCGAAATCAACGTTTAAAAAGCCGTCATTTGGAGGAGCTGCATGCTTAGACCGACCACACTGAGCAGCTTGACATCTTTGGCCTCTTTCCTCGATTTTAGGCTTGACCTTGATGTCAAATTCTGTATCGCATAGTTCATAGCTCTTTGGGGATTTGTTCGGTCGTGTGACAGTGTACTTGAGCATGCCTTGTAGCTCCAAGAGGAGGGATCGAATGCCCGGATTATAGATTAGTTCGTGCATGATGGAACACACTGCTCATTTAACTCGAAAACCGACGTGAGGGTCTTCGGATTGTGTTAGGCATGGATGTTGTCGTGGAGGGAGGTGAGGCGACGAGCTCCCATAGATAAGAGTCAAGAGGCAAACGCGGAAGGAGCGCCTGGTAAGATCGGAACCGCGCTTGCAACGGCGGTGTAAAGAACGTGGAAATTCGCATGGAATATAAGAGAATCTTTCCACCTTTAGAAAACAGTTTGCATACTTACCGAAGACAGTCCACATGCTGACGTAACCAGCTGATAGGATCTCTCAAGTCGCCCCAGAGTCGACCTGTCCATCGCTTCCCCAAGGCGCTATGCGCCTAGAGCCATATCCCTGGAGCCTTTTGTCTATCCTTCCAAACAGCTCAGCGCAAAAAAAAACGCCGAAACTCCAATCGAATCGAGACCTACAACCAAACTCCAGAGCGCCGTAACGCATAAACCCCGAAAACTTTTAGCCCAACCATTTCAATCCCAGATAACCATCACCCCGCTTGCCTAGAAATCAACCGAATCCATGATCTCATTCTTCCCCAAGCCTGTCAGTGCCTCTCCGTCTCCGATGACTCCCTTCTCCGTGTCACCGGCCTCACCAAAGCACTTCTCCAAAGCCTCCATCACAACACCGACCCCCTCTTCTTGGCAGAAGAACCACCTCTTACCCCCGGTGCCTTCGTTGTTCCCAAAAGCTCCTGCCTCCTTGGCTCGGTAATCCATCGTAAATACTTCCCTTCTCTTGGCCTTTGCCCTGCCAACCTTGCTCTCACACACGATCTTCAAGGAATGATCACCAAAGTAATGTGTGCTTGATAAGGCTTCGTTTTCTATACGACAGTGGGGAGAAATGTCCAGTAAGTCCAGGGCAACTCGCACCCCACCGTTGTACTCATCACAGGACTCCCAGATGACGGAGTGTGTGGTGAGGTCGATGTGCAGACGACCCTCATTGCACAGCGCAGCTGAGCGGGCGGTACGGTAACCCAGGAGGTATATGTGGGAATAAGTTGCGTTCGGGGGCGCGGTGAGGCGGATAGTGTTGCGTGGGTTGAAGGTGCGGAATATGGAGAGGGTGGATACACTGTGGAGTGCTTGTCCTGGCATGCTCATGACGGTGGCACTGCCTCTACCTTGCTCCATGAGGGCGGAGGCCGAATTCGAGGATTCCGTGTGAGCTGAAGTGTTGGGAGAAGGTATGGCTATCGCCTGAACTGCAGCCATCTGATCTGTGTTCATCCCTGGAGCGGCCCATTCTTCGATACCATCCTGCTTCACAGTGGTTGGATCCCCATCTGTTACTAGTGCGCTACCTGAAGTGTGTTCGTACCACAGAGTACCACCGCTGGCGCCATGGTATTCAATCTCAAGGTGGCCATCCGCTTGCTCGATGTACATTTCCAAGTCCCCGGAGCGAAGAGGATGGCCCGTGGCATTCAGGTGTGCCTCGAGCATACTATGGCTTGTCTGAGTTTCGGTGCTCTTGAACGTATATTGGGAGCTTTGCGCGTCTCCCTGAGCGAAATTTATCTGTAATTTGCCGTTGAGGCGAATGAAATGTAGGCACAGGCCACCGGTGGTAAAGTGCGTAGGCATGCTGAGGTTCTCAGGTATGGGAGGATGGCGTGAACTTTCAGAATTCTGGTGGAAGAGCAGCGTCGACGAGGTAGGGGAAGGGTTGAGATATGTGCTAGGAGAAAGAAGAGACTATATGTTACGTCATCCTGACTGGGTAGTATGAAGTGAGTGAGATGGATGAAACCTGGGAGAGAAGAGGTGAGTGTGGACGAAGTGCTTCAGAGCTCCGTGAATGCTTGAAGGTGAGAGATATGCAAGCGTTCTAAATAGCTTCGCGTATCCCACGGCACGGGTATCGGTTTAGACAAATCTCCTTTTCTCATGAGATCAAGACTGTTCGTCGTCACTTGTGCTTTAGAAGCGAAACACGGGTGAGCGTAAGCCTAGCAAAAAGAATTGACCGCAATTATGAACGTCGCCGCGAAATTTGAGTAGGCGCTGCTTCCTAAACACCAGACGCTAATGGCAATGTTGTGCGAGAATACATGGCGGGGTATTGGCCGTAGGAGGACTTCGCCCAAACCATGCGAGATACTTGGACACAGATCCTTTGAGTCGTTGCCGTGGGGTTGCAGTCGAAGGGAGGCTGTGCACAGAACGACTGGAGCAGTGCATTATGCAAAATGTTGAGTAACCGAAGCGCTGTTTCAATTCTGAGCGGCGTATGACTGTGTCAACCCTAGGAGGCATATACTGGCGCTAGTTTGATCGAGATGCAGTCCGAACATTTCAGTGGACCACATAATGTGGAATCCTGAACGGATGATGCAGCTCGTAGTACCGGTCGTCTGACAAGGCTCGAGTGAGTTCAGCGCGATTCGTAACCTCCCCGACCCACACTAACAGTGCGGAAAATAAGATGACTTGAGAGGAATCTGACTTGGGCATACGAAAACCCACCACCAACAGTACTCTTGACAGTAGTCTGAATAAGAATTTTATGTTCCAAGCTCAGTAGAAACTTCGCTTACGCGAGACCCTGTGAGGAGACGGCAAAATAATCCCAGAACATCCGGGGTGTATTAGCGCTGACCCAGGCAAACCAGTCCATCCGGCATATGCAGTATGACCATCCTATAGTCGACGAGTAGAATTGTTAGGCGTTCCACGGGGTAAGATTAGTGAGGGAACTCACTTAATGTCTGACACGATGTCCAAGAGTCGGTGTGCATATAAAGGGAAGGCATCTCCCATCGCGTCTTTGCAGCACCGTCCTCGCGGTCCGCCCAACGATTGTCTTGAAAGACCCTTCTGCAACCATGCCTTCTGCGAATCCCATCATCAATGGTCTCGACCTGATACTCGGCCGCCTCTACGATGTCCCAGTTCCAAATCGGCCTCGCACCCGTCCTATGCAAGTTATATGCGTTGGACCCTCCCGCTCCGGCACCGACTCTCTCCGGCAGGCTCTAATTCAGCTGGGCTACCTGAACGTCTTCCATGGCTATGAGACAATGAAACCGGAGAATCAACACCAAAAGCCGGTTCTTTCCAGATTGACCAACAAAAAGTACTGGAGTGGATCAACAGATGGAGATGTAACTTTCACGGCGGAGGAATTCGACCAGATTTTCGGAGAGTACGAAGCGATCACAGATCAACCTGGCGCTGTATTCATGATGGAGCTTGTCAAGGCATATCCAGACGCTAAAGTTATCCTTAACCGGAGGAAGGATGTCGACGCATGGTACAAGAGTATTGAAGCGACGTTTCTCCCAAGAGAACAAGATTGGTGGGCATATTGCTGCTCGTGGTTTCAGACGGATCTATATTGGTCGAAGCGGGTAGTGAACCGTGAAATCTACTATGCTTGGAACCAAGGGAGCTATAGGGCCAACGGAAAATGGATATATCGAGAGCACTGTGCGAAAGCGAGGGGAATGGATCTACCACCAAATATGTTTCTAGAATGGGGTGTCGAGGATGGATGGGAACCATTGTGTCAATTCCTCGGTAAAGAGGTCCCAACAACCGACTTTCCACATGGCAACACTCCGGCAGATTTCTACAAGAAGGTCGCACCTGCCCATGCTAGGTTTCAACGGCTGGCGTATCGGAATATGACGATTATGGGGACTGTGTTGGTCCTTGCTGGAAGTGCTGTCGTCTTTCGAAAGAACTTGCGAGCGTGGTTGCAGTCAACGCGATGGCGTGTTGGTGATGTGATCCTCACTTGGACGAGAAGTGTCTGGGAACGAGGGAATAACGGTATCATTTGAGCGTAGAACACAAACAAAACCTTCAAAACCTAATTCTACCATGTTATGATCTAAGGGTTCGTGACGGTAGGAACGGTCCTCGTGTTAACGAAGAGTACTCCCGATCTCAATATCCTCTGAATCGTACACCTTGACCATCCGATGATACTTTAATTGGTTAATTCGAATTGATGTCATGGGTTCGGTTCAGGGTTACCCCAGGGGACCGGACTGTTGAAGTTGAACATGCCCTCGAAGAAGATACTGTTGTCCAGTCCGGACTGTATTGGCAGGCCCATGAAATCATCTAGTCCAAGCATGTCAACATCCAGATTGGGTGTATTCCATGCATCGTCTGTAAGTGGGGCTAGATTGGTTACTGAGGCCTGGGACTGTTCCGCGGATGATTCATTGGCCGCGTAAGCTAATGCTTGAGGTGCCATGTTGCTCGGGAATGTCGGGCTATGGCTAGGTTCTCGCCTCGTAGAGTCCAACTTTCTGGCATGCTCATGTAGTAATGATGTGAGGAGGCGTATACCATGTCCAGCTACTGAGCTAGTGGGCCAGAGTTCGAGTGTCTTGATCGCTCGTTCCACCCATTGGATGTGTTCGCGGACTTCTGTGTCTTTCGCTGATCTGTGCAGTACGTCAAGAGCAAGACACAAGCCAGCCGTGACAACGAAGGCCTCAGTGATGTTAGTGATTCGGAGAAGTGGTTGTGTGTCGACTGGGGTTGACCTACCTGCTCAACCCACCACTGTGGCTCCCCCTCGTCGCGCCCATTCATGGCTTCCAGGATTTGCTTCGAACTCGTAATGCATGCCCAGCGGCTATATGTGTACCGGGGGTCTTTGAAACTTTTCCCAAGAAAGCTCTGGTGGATCATAATGATCTTATGGGCACACGAGGCTTGGTAACCTCGCTTGGCCCATGCTGCCCATCGTGGCCAAGATGGATCGAATGGAGTACCAGGTACAAGAAACCTAGGCATCTTCTCTGAAGTCGTGGCCCGCATGATCGTATCGTATTTGAGAACGACGTTATACTTGGTTGACAGATCTAATGCGTCTAACATATCGTCCAGATAGCAAACGAGCACATAGGCTATGTCGTTCAGGTAATTGCCTATCTTCGTAAAAACTGGCACTGAATCGCTTAGTATAGGGTGCATAGTTTCTTCGTCGAAATGCCGGGGCAGAATGCTGATGAAGTGCCTTTTCTGTATGGTGTAGACTCCTTGAGATGTAGAACAGAGCCAATCTTGAGACGATAAAGCAGACCATATCCTTCTACCAATCTCCCGATGAATCAGCGCTTCTTTCTGTTCCGTAGTCATCTCTGAAGTCAATTTTGCATCGTCGGGATGCGGACCAAGCTTGTGGAAGCCTAGGCCTCTCGCAATGACAATAGCGGCGCCTTGGTAGGTAGCCCACTCTTTGGTTGATCCCACAAGATGCTCAGAGGTATGCATGGCAAGAATCGCCTGAACTGAATGGACGTCATGCCTTGCGGCATAATTCCCGAGATTGAGACACGATATCAGGGCATTCGCCCAGTCCCTAGATAGCTTGATCTTTTCCGGGTTCGAATAACCCCAGGCAGTTGAAATCTTTTCTGGGGAGGCAATGATGGCAGCAGACAGAAAAGCGAACAATAAGGCAGACCATCGCCAGTCTACTTTGTGGAGGTCCAAAGTTTCAGACTCTCCGTACGCATTGTTTAGGGCTTTATGAAAGCTAGGCCAGTGACTGTGCAAATAATTAGTTGTAGAACTGGGATACAAGACGACAGATAGAAAGGGGTACGGCCACTGTTTTCCAGGATATGTTAAGGTGAGCATACTTACTATATTGCACCACACCAATAGGACATACAACGGTCATGGTAGTCGACCATGGCCAGCACTTTCTCTTTCGGAGGTAAGAGCGATTGGAGATGGGCTGTCTCAGCAGATTGAGCAGAGGAACAGAAGCTGGCCGCGTGCCCGTCAATATCAGTATCATCCAGCTGTTGGCCCTTTCTACTCTTTTCCAGACGCGCCCTTTCCCAAGAGTATGCGTCTTTCTCTGCAAGTAGTGTACCCATGCTAATATCCGTCAGATCCGACGACCGGCCGTAGGTGATGAAGTCGATGTTGGTTGATGACGGCGTAGGTAAATCTGTTGGATCAGCTGAAGAGGAAGGCTTATCGAAAAAATGATGTCGGTTCCCATCGCCGGTAGCCGGGACTCGCAGGTGGGTCGGAATATCAGAGCTAGAACTCCACGTTGATATCCCTCCACGGACCGGGCCGGCTGCGGCTGATCCGTTCTTCGGTCCATCCTCGGGGTCGGTTGGTGATGCCTTCCGGGGATACTTCCGATGAATAGCGGCATTATATCCGTTTGTCCATTGAGTCGTACAGAGATGTTGTTCCTTATTGGCCACGCATCGAGAGCAAGGCGTTCTTCGGTCGCACTTCTGCCTCCTCATCGAGCATCGAGTACACGTCGATCTGAGCTTCGGCATTGCTGCTAGACAGTCGTACAAGTCGAGCCTAGAGATGTACAGGCTGTACTAAAGCTGCGTTCCCCCAATTTTGGCCCTCTGCAAGCGGCTCGTAGATGGCCTCTTCTTAGGGCAAGGGTGTAGACACCTCCTATTGGATGCAACCTTTTTGCCAGTGACAGAAGGCTAGATTTGAAACGCAGCGGGTAGCTTCTCTAGAAAACAGGCGGCTGTGACCGGCAAGCCTGGGATCGATCGAGGTTACACGCTGAGGACGTCGCCTTTATTTGTCGCTCTCAAAAAGGCTGGCGAGCGAACGCTCCGCAATTCATGAGAAAGGGCGATGAAAGAGGATCCTGCGGGAGGAGACAAAAGCTGAAGGTCGAACTCGTCCTTGCTGTTCTCTGCGTGGTTACTTCCTCGACTTGGGGTCTACGCGTGCACCACGTGAGGGGGCTAAATTTGTTATAACTTTATTTCGACTCCGCGATTGATACGAGCGATCCGAATTTTTCGAGAATGGTGAGGATGTTTGACGCGTTGGCTGGCATGTACGAAATTGTACAATGGCCAAGGCCGCCAAGCGAAGGAAGGATGATCCAAAACCGGCTTGGTGGCATCCTCGCCGTCCTAAGCCCATTCCGCCTCAGCAAACGATACGGCCGTAATGGACGGGCCAGACACGCGATGCGACACACAATTCAGAATTGGTAACACTACACTTCGTATCTAAATCCCAATGTCTCACAGCAGTACTCAACAGGTTTACGCACGAAACCAGCTCGGAAAACGCCGTCAAGAGCTATGCCACCCCGCCTGCACGAGCTTATGTACCTTCGCCGACCACGAATTGTCAATCAACCACTTCTCGAGACTATCATCGGCCGGCATATGCCCAATCTCAAACTCCCACATACTCCTCTCGACCTTCGTCGTCAGTTTCCCCTTAGCATCGACCACATATTTCACCCACTTCCAACCCTTCCTCTTCTGCAGTCCCTTTCCGAGCCCAGACTCCTCCCACACCCTCGTCCAGCCCTTCATAGCAACCGGTTCGTACAGTGCCTCGTCTTTCCGGGGATTCTCCTTCTGATACACCTGGCGGAAGTATACGCTCGGATGCACGCGCTCGACGGTATATTCGTCTACTTTGTTGTACTGACCTGGGGTGCGTGGCGTGGGGGTGCCCATGAAGTCGTACATTAACGTGTGGCTATCGTCGACGAAGCCCATGCCTGCTGGTAGCAGGTTTGCGACTTTTTGTGGGGCGCCAACTATGGCATTCTTTGCGTATTCGACAGAGTCCCAGAACCATCCCGCCGACTCTTCCTTCTTCACGGCTGCAGGTAGCACGTAATTAATGTTGGCTAGTATCTCGTCTTTTTGGATTTTGAGCGCTGCCTCGTCATACGCAAGATGGGGTCGTATGCGGTCCAACATCCAGACGTAGCTGATGGATGCAAGCTGTTCGCGATCTCCTTTGATATCTTCCTCAATGGCGTTGGCACTACTACCTCCACCAACGTTGATATGAGCGCCCGGGAACAGTAGGGGGGTTAGCGTTTATGTCTGAATAGTTCAAAGATTGGGTAGAACTTGTACCCCGGAGTGACGTACCCAACATTGGCAGAGTTTCGTCTTTGGCGCATCCGTCTTCGCCGCAGTCGATGGTTCCGATTTCAACGTCCAGACGCAAGGTGCGAAGGCTTCACGTTGCTCGTCTAGGGCTAGAGCTTGATACGCATGTTGAACTTGAGGGGACAGGTTGGCGTCGTGGAACTCATACGCCTTGCGCCAGCGTGACATATCCATCTTCGTCCACTTTGTATGTCCTAAATCCGGAACACCCAAGGCACCGACCGTATCTGAAGTCGCGGGTACGAAGTCAGTATCAAAAACTGTCTTAGACATAAAGTGGGAAAGTGGATATCCACCTTGTACCCGGGAATTGCGTACCGAAAACGCCAACGACCTTGATGATCACATCTATTGGCTTAGTGACAAGGTAGTCTGGGTATCTGCTGGTCCATTCCTTCCACTTAGGAAAGTCTGTGAACTTCTCGTCGAAGTTCTTTGCCTGGATATATTCGTTATAAAGAGCCAGAAATTTGCGCATGGAAGCCGGTGTGATGACGCCCAGCATACTGACGAGTCCGGACGTGGCGCGCACTGTGTCTAAAGTCGCGGGTACGAAGTCAGTATCAAACATTGTCTCAGCCAGAAAGGTGGGGAAGTGGTCATCCACTTCGTACCCGGGAGTTACGTACAAGCGCCACGAGAGAAGCCGAAGAAGAAGAGTTGGTCGCCAACGCTGTAGTTGTTGACGATGAAGTTATACGCTTCGATGACGTTCTCGAGGAGTCCGAGACCCAGGCCGCCTACGAGGATTAGCTTTGATCCTTAACACCTGCGAGATTGGCTGAATTATACTGCGTATCTCTTACCTTGCCGTTTCTTCTCGGACTCGGTTATATCTCCTGTGCCTACGCCGGCGTCGTAGTACACGACTTGCTGCCATTCGTTGCCTTTATCATCGTTGCCTGCGGTCGCAAGAACGCGGCTTAGCCGGGCAACATTCGAGGGACAGCCTTGCTTTGGGTCCAGCGATGTGGCCGACTGCCATGTGCCATCGCAACATATGATGATACGTTTGGGTTTTGGAGCAACAGGAGTGGACAGGAAGACTTTATCGTAGACGCGGGCCATCGCGAGCGTAGAGTTGTAATAAAGATTGAAAGGGAAGGTAATCTGGATGAAATTTAATAAGGGTTTGTAGGACTCAGATCTTAAATACTATTCATTGCCCTTCGTCTCCCCCAGTAGCGTTCCACATGTGGAGGCCAGGCTGCGGCCGCCCCGTTCCGCCCGCAGCGGAAGGCTGGCTGAAGGCGCCACTGCTCAGCGTCTAGGCATGTCGATGACAGAGCCACTCCCGAGTAGAGCTCCTAGGCTGGACTTTCGACCAATGTGCTGTATTGACTTCGCTTCTATGAGTGGTGGTGATGCACTTGTGATTGCGGGTCCGGGTGCGGCTGAAAGGTTTGGCGTTCTTCTCGGCCTCATTCTCCACAAGATCGTCTGTTAGCGTGACAGACTATCACAGAAACACTCATGTCTGGCCAGATTGAGCCGTGCAAGAGTTGCGCTATGCACCTTCGGCGAGCCGCGGACAGAACAGTGGATTATTGGCATTAGTCCCTTGTGGTTTCTGACGAGCCGAAATTTTGCTTTTGCAATGCCTTTGGGTGGAAGACCAAGGAACGAGCTGAACCACGAGAGGGTAAGAGGTAGCCGAGTACTTGCGTCGTGTTTCCAGTCTGTTTCTGGCATAGGGTACTGCGACTAGTAGCGAGTGTTCATACTCTCGCCTACGTATCCCCCAAATCTTAGCTCCTCGCAAAAGGCAATGACAAAAAACAAAGGGGGGGATGGAGTGTGCGAGTTGGGCTCGGTTGAGCGAAATAGTGGTACATGAATCAAGTGGGGTATCCTAGTCCTTCCAAGTTCTATAGCTCATCAGTATATGTGTTGAGACACGGACGCCCCACAGTCATACAAGGTGACACCCCAGAATGGTATCTCTACACCAAGGCGAAGACCTTCCACCCACTAATATACATCCGAGCAAAGCTGAATACAAAAGCTCCGGCTATCATCACAGCTCCAGCAAAGTAAGACAAGCCATCGAAGCCTCCGTTCTGTGAGTCAACGATAGCTCCAGCAACTGGATTTCCGATCAAGCCTGCAAAAGCAGTACAAAAGAAAATCATACCCGTCCGCAGACCAACATGCTCCACTTTCGAAATCCTCATCATTTGGGCCGGGAGGAGGGAGACGTAAGCCCCCTGGGCGAAGCCATAAAGCACTGCAAAGGCAATGAGAGCGCCGTTACTGGACGCAAGGAGGCCAAGGGTGAGAACGATGATGGCGGCGAAGAACGACATGCCAGCCTGCATGTTAAAAGGACCGGCTTTGTCGGCAATAGCGCCTGGGATAATGCGGCCAAAAATGCTGGAAACATTGTTAGTGAATGCGTCCACCGGATCGAATCTCCCATGGCATGGGAAAACAGAGGAACAAATTGATCCGTGAGAGAGACGGGATAAGGCGACCTGGAGGCATGCGGGGTCGTTTGCCCTCTTAATGTCCAACTCCCTGCCACAAGAGCTAACCTGAGAAACTTATGCTTACCTTGCGGCATTAAGTATAGGCACCAAATAGTTGGCAAGCGCAATAGACATCCCACCAACGAGGGCTCTAACTTCAATAAAATTGACTGGAACAAAGAGTCCAAGGAAGAAGAGCCAAGCGCCAACGCATAGTATAACAAATCGGGTATCCTTAAAGGGTTCGAGAAACACCTTTATCTCAAAAGCTCGAGGTCTCGGCGGGAGTCGTGACTTGACGGTGAAGAAGGCGATGATTTGAAGGCCGAGGATCATAAAAGCTAGCGTCCGCATCGTCCATGCAAACCCAATCTGAGGTATCAAGTGCGAAGCCTATAGAATGATTAGAGTTATTCATAGTAGCATGCAACGCAAAGTGATTCGAGGTGTAAGGTACGTACCATGATAGGGAAAATGATGCCACCCAATCCACTCCCAGCAGCAATTATGCCAAAAGCCGCGCCTCTCTTTTTGAAGAACCATGTCGGAGCACAGGCCATACCAGCGTTGAAAATGCAATTGAGTCCGAGCGGAGAGCAAATGCCTTGGGCAAGTACGAATTGCCAATACTCCTTGCAAAGTGAAGTCATCATTAGGCCAAACACATGGAAGAAAGTTCCCCATATGATTAGGAGCTTAGGACCATGGTTATCGAAGAAGAAACCTACAAGGGGTCCGGGCAGGAACCTAGAAGATAGGGTGCAGGTTAGCTATTGAATGTCTGTACACTTGAGAGATCGGGTAGAACTTGTACTAGGGGTTACGGACATCATGAAGATTTCTAGAGAAGCAATCCACGCAATCTGTGAGGAGGTATGGTTCCGTAGCTGGTTATACTGGTAATAGTTCTGATCAGATATTAGAGTTGTATTGACGTTCTGTGCTATCGAGCCACTTGCCTGGAAGACACCGACACAGCTCAGCCATCCGAAGCTACAGAAGAGGCAGCAGGCGGCGCCGAGTAAACAGAGCCAGGCGTCTCGTCCACCGTCAGGGAACTGGGAAGGATGCCACGGACTGATGGCCTCAGGTGCTGCTTCTGGTGTCTCTGCTGATGCTTTTTCGTCCATCGCAGACTGCTCGATATCGCTAAGGGATTTGCGAGCCGGGATGCCCTCAACGGAGGGGGCACGGGTAGACGAGGCAGACATGTCTGGATCAACTCCAAGATGCGGCGTTCGTTGGGCAATGTTCGACTTGTCGATTTGAGCGGTCAAGCCACCGCTCAAACAAAAGGAATGTTGAGGCGTGATGAAAAACGCTTGCTCAAGCCTTCAGAGTAGTAGAAAGAGGGATATATACGATCGTTGTACGAAGACCATGTCGGACATCCAATCTCAGGCATTTCGGGACGGGGGTTGATGGCGTGCGATTGGTCCGGATGCTGCTGGGGGCGTTCCAAAGCCGAGTTCTCGGTCTTTCGCGCTCAGAGACGCGCGAGGGCTCGATTTGGATAGTGGTGGGGGCCTCTACATTGATCGAGGTTACCTCAAGAGGCTACATGCCCCTAGTCCGTACGCCTACTTCGCTCCCTGCCATTATGAGAAGGTCGAACAGGAGCGACGACAAAACGGCTGACTGCAATGCTTGAAGAGAATAACAAGCGGACGCAGTGTGAACTCATAACGCCCGACCAGTGTGATATGTAGGTTACAAGTTGCCTCGGTAGTTCGTCACTTGAATCATCGGGCGCCATCGAGTGTCTTGGAACGAGGATGCTGCAAGTGCAGGTTCTTATTGCCAGGTGAGCAGCTCGTGAGCTTCCCCCCTCCATCAAGAGTGATCCCTTCTTTTTGAGCAACCTAAGAGAGCATAACTGGGGACAAAGAATAAAAGAGAGGACGATGACAATCAACTCTAAGGACTGCTGAGCGTAGCACGCGACAAGAGAGCTGGAGGGTTTGGCGCGACAAGCGTATGCATATGACCCGATCGAGACAACCCAGCGGTTACCTGCATCAACCGCGAGTGTTAGCAGACCCGAGTTGAAACGGAGATGGAAGGAAGACTTGTCACTGATGAATGGCGCCGTCAGGGCGGTCAACCGTCAACGGTGAGCCGTGACGAGGGTGGGCATGGGCATGGGCATGCGGCTCCCGACTGAAGGAAATGGGGCCCGTGCGCATCGTCTTGATCGTTTTTCTTCACCTCAATTCGCTGCCACACACACGCTCTCCAATCGACCCGCCATCGCCCGCCCCCTTCTGCATCTACTCCGACATCAATCGCCCACTTCCCCGGGGAGACGAGCTTATTTAACATCATATAATTTGCGTGACCACCCTCTCTCCGCCATCGTCTAAATTGGCAGCTCGCCTCCTCAACAACCCTCTCCTACGCTCTCACCAGACTTCAGTCAGTCCGCATAGCGATCAAATCGCGTGCCCCTCACCGACCTCCATCTCTCACCGAAGCTCCTAGGCTTATTAATCATCTCAAACACTTCTAATCGCTCCCTGCCCTCTGCGAACCTTGCGACATACCTACCACAACCTCTCTCCTTAATTCATCAAAATGGCAACCACCGACTCCTCCGTCCCGGTCAATGGAAACTACGCGCCGCAGGGATACGATGCGGCCGCCAGCAACTACGCCGCCGCCAACGCCAACAGCACCACTGGATATAGCGCATCGCAGCAGGCATCCACCCAGCCCAGCGGCGCCGCGTCCACCACCGACATTCCCAAGGACGAGGTTGGCTGGTACTTTGTCGAACAATACTACACCACCTTGAGCCGGACCCCAGACAAACTTTACGTGAGTAGCTGCTTGCAGCAACGCTGGCTGAGTCGGCGCTGACCATTCCATAGCTCTTCTACAACAAACGATCACAGTTCGTCTCCGGCACCGAGGAGGATAAGGTCAATGTGTGCGTTGGTCAGAAGGTATGGGATCAGATTTGTTTCTACAGTCGCGGTCGCTGACAGTTTCCTCTAGGCCATCAACGACCGAATGAAGGAGCTCGACTTTCACGACACGAAGGTCCGCGTTACCAACGTCGACTCGCAGGGCTCCGATGCCAACATCGTCATTCAAGTCATCGGCGAGATCTCCAACAAAGGCCAGCCGCACAGGCGATTCGTCCAGACATTCGTCCTTGCCGAGCAGACCAATGGTTATTTCGTCCTCAACGACATCTTCCGGTACCTTGCTGAAGAGCCCGAAGAGGAGGAGGAGATGCAACACGACCCAGCTGCCCCCGCCACTGGCGTCCAAGAGCCGGCACCCACGGCGGCCGTGCCAGAAGCTGAGCCTCTCAACGAGAGTAGCGAGATTGCCACAACGGAGGAGGACCTTGCCAAGGTTGACCACAAGCTTGAGGAGACAGTTCAGGAAGAGCCCGCATTGGAGGCATCTCCCCCATCGGCGCCCGTCAACGGTACTCCTGCTCCCGAGGCTGAGGAGGTGGTTGAGGCTGAGGATGTCCCCGCTGCCGCGGTCTCTGCTCAAGAGGAGACTCCAGAGGAGCCAGAGGAGCCGGTCGTCGAGGAGGCTCTCGAGCCTGAGAAGCCGAAGGACCCGGCCCCAACCCCTGCCCCGACCGCACCAAAGGCCGCCCCAGTCGCGATGCCCAGTGCGCCTCCAAAACCCGCTGCACCACGCACCTGGGCTAGCCTCGCGGCTTCTGCTAACAAGGTAGCTACTCCGGTTGTCCCAGCTCCTGCCACCCCACAAGCCCCGACACAGCCCAAGGCTGCTGCTGCACCTACTCCTTCTCAGCCCTTGACGGTACCCACCCCAACGTCGGGTCCACCTCGAGAGCCTTCTCCAGCCAACAGCCAGGGCGAAGCCGCTGGGTGGCAGACCGCTGGTCACAAGAAGGAGCAATCGCGTGCTCATAATCAGGTGCCGGGTACCGAGCCGGAAAACCGGCGCGCTTACATCAAGAACGTGTACAGCCAGGTCGAGGAAGCCGCGCTGAGGACCGCCCTGACCAAATTTGGAGAAATCGAATATCTCGACATCAGCCGTGGAAAGGTAAGCATTTACCAGACGCACATGGAACAAGAACTGACAACATACATTAGAATTGCGCTTTTGTCGATTTCAAAACCCCTGCTGGCTTCCAGAACGCCGTCAACAGCAACCCCCACACCGTCAACGGCCTCGAGATCAGGGTGGAGGAGCGCCGACTACGCCCACAACAAAACTTCCCATTCCCTCGCGGGGGTGCTCCTCGTGGCCGTGGCGGCATCGGTGGTCAAGCTCGCGGAGGCTTCCCACCCCGTGGTCGAGGCGGCCCAATGCGCGGCCGCGGCGCTCCTCAAGAAGCTTAAATAATTGAGAAAGAGCATGGAAGCGTGACCTTGACTTTTCCTCTCAACCGGATCTCACCCCAGGCATTCCGTTCGTGACATCAGATATGGCACACGCCGTTCACGACTGATGGCCCCAATTATGTACTGTATCTACCTTCAGCGCCTGTCCCCAAAAGTTACCCCATCCCATTTCGACAAAAGTTGGGCGTCTGCATCATATTATGGCACGGCACCCGAGTACCCTTGCATAGCGAGTTTTGTGGCATTTCTGTATCGTATGTGTTCGGCACTATGTTTCTCAATATCCGGTTCGTTTTTTCCCGCATGTCAGCTAGGTGGGATGCTCATCTAGTAGGCATATGGTCCATCGGGGGGCTGTACTGGCAGGCAGGGTCTGGTGGGAAATATTCATCGCTATTGTTGCAATGGATGATTTGCTGCGCGTATCGAGTCGTTATCATGCGGGCTTTCTATCTGTAGATATGGACTGTGCTTGCGTCTAGCTCTTCGGCCGATGTCTCCGGGCACCCTGGTGTGGATCGATATAAGGCAATGGTGTAGGGAGAGCAAGGCAATGTATGATAGACTGGGGAAGAGGCTAATACGGTGTTTACTCTTTCATGTCTTGACTCGTCACCTGACTGATGGAGGTCGGCTGCAAGCCGTGATTCGTCAGCGCATCACAGGGTCGTGCAGCGCTGCCGTGCGCCATCTCGCAGCCGACGCGTAGGGCTGCCGTGACCTGGGGAGTAGCCTCTCTCACTCTTTTCTTCTCACACTGACACTGTCGGCGGCGCTCTTTGTCCTGTGCATTGGCCGAGCTGCTTTCAACCTCGAAACGAAACAGCGTGGCCCGAGCTCGATTGCAAGGCGGGGAGACGTGGGGTCAGTCCCACCGTGGCTCGTAACATCATTCCTCCGCTACTTACCTCACCACTCTCCGAACCGTGGATCCCGCAACATCGACTGCCACTCGGCTTGTCGGTGCAATACAGGGAAGTCAAAGCATGCGGCCGCTACCAGGCGGCGATGCTCTGCCTTCCACCAAATCACGCTCCCGTAAATCGAGTGTCGCCGATCACTCCGCCGGCAGCGGACCAACCAGCCATGTCCCGACCACCTTCTTCATGAAGAGCGAAGAGGAAATGGAACAGTCCTTGGCTGCTTCCATGAGCGCCAGCCGGGTCGACAGGCAAAAGGACAGCACGTTTGGCGTGCAGAGCCTAGCGGACACGCTCGAGGCCGCCTTTGGCAGTGAGGCCCACGGTGGAGACAAGAAAGGCGGCAGTGGGGCGGATGAGGTGGGCAATGACAAAGACGAGCCAAACCGCACGCCCCAAGGCTCGCCCAAGGGCGCGAAGAGGGATCTCGCAAGCTCCAAGTCGTCACCGACGAGAGCACACCGGAGGATGCCTTCGAACCACACGCTCTCGACCCCGCTGACACCCGTCCACGCCGAAGCACGATCTCCCGCGCCCACGTCTGCAATGCCAAGTACACCCAGATCCATGTCCCTGCACTCTCTGAGGCTGTCTGATGGAGAGCCGGGGCTCGATGACGCGGCAAGCCAGGCCATCGCCTCCAGCGGAGAAGAAGATGAAGGCGCCATGCACGCCGAATCTAGTAGCTTCCCCCAGCTGGTGATGCCGAGCATCCAGATGCCCACACGAAGACCGTTCACTGCAAAAGGGAAGGCCATGGGAAAGCTCAAGGTGCTTGTTGCTGGAGAGTCTGGTACGTCATCTCTGCTTATGCACAAGCATCCCGCGACGTGATGTTCTGTGCATGTCTAACAACTCCCTAGGTATAGGAAAGTCATCCCTTATTCGGTCCATCGTCCAAATATGCGAAGACATCGTACACGTCGATCCCCTATCGCCCTCCGCCTCCATCTCCCACCCAACCCCACCGAAATCAAAGGCCCGCAAGAAGCGAACCGAGAGCAACAGCACGGGCCGGATAACGGAAATTCATGCAAGTACAAAGTCTCTACCCCAATGGTGGGCAGATGTAGACGAATCTCGAGTGCGCAACAAACGGAAGAGTAGTACGGACGCGGTGATAGACCGTAACATCTGCTTCGTGGATACACCGGGCTTCCGCCCTGGGGCGACGAGACTGGAGGATATAAGCCATGTAGTTGACTACGTGGAGTCGCTGCACTATCAGATGGCTTCGGTTACAACGATGGACGACAGCGATCTGATCAGTTTTGTGGGTGGCAATGGAGGCATCTCGGTCGATGTGGTTATATACCTCCTGCCTCCTAGTAAGTGTCTTCCGCAGGAATGCCATGATTTTGGTACTGACATGGTTGCAGCTCATGACATCTCCAAAGATATCGAGTTCATGCAGCGCTTGTCTGCCCTCACTAACGTCTTCCCGGTAATTGCAAAGGCGGATACACTCCTGGCGTCAGATCTTGCAGCAATTAAGACCTCCATACTTGCACGATTGCAGACGGCTTCGATCCGACCTTTCCTCTTCGGCACGGCTTTAGACGATGCACTTCTTGCTGTGCAAGGGCTCTCAATCGAACCAACGTCCTCGCCATCCTCCGACGGGAATGCGGCCGAGCCAAAGCAGTTCCCATTTCCCGTCCAGACATACCCGTACGCGGTATCGTCAACGCCCGGCCCAGATACCGAGACTATGGACGCGTCTCTTCTCATGTCCCCAGACTATGTCCAGCCTCTTCTCCCATCGGAACTGGCAGCACTGGTCAACCAAATCTTCGATCCGGACTCCATTGCTTGGCTACGGCACTCAGCAGCCAAGAAGTTTGTTGCATGGCGACGACGAACGAGGCTTCCAGGAGACTCCTTGATTTTGCACGGGTTGCAACAACAGTCGCTAAAACGCGGCAGTATATCCAGCACCTCTGTCGGCCTCAACGGTGCTGCAATGAATAGTAAGACTACCTCGCCCACTCCACCATATCGCATCACTTACATCAGTCCAGCATCCGCAACCCCGTCTCTCTTCTCTGCCGCTTCTCCCTCCGGCGTCCTCGTCCCCCGCACCGGCTCGCCCTTCTACTCGAACCTCCAATCGCCCTACCCGGCGTCCTCCCCCTCCTTCTCACACACCTACCCCGACACTCTTGATCATCCGACCGATTTCTCCCTCGCGCGATACACAAGCGGCGAGCAAAAACTGACCGAAGTCCGCCTGGCGAAATGGGCGACAGACCTCCAGCGCAGTCTGAGAAATGAACGCGATAGATTTGAAGAGCTGCAGCGGAATGAGCGGGCTAAATGGCTTCTTGAGCGCGTGGGTGAGGAAGTGGTGAGTGGGAATATCGTTACTTCGCCTGGAGGATCACCAAGGGCGGATTGGGCTGTCGTGAGACACGGGTCTGGGGAGAAAGTGAGTAACCCGCCGCAGAGGTTTAAGAGGACTGGAGCTGGGGGCATGGATTCGAGAGATCCGTTGGGCCTATGCGATTTCAGTGACGAGGTTCGCAGGAGAGGTTTCGTGCTTATGAAAGTGCTTGGTGGTGTCAGCGTGCTTAGTGCGGTTGTGGTGGCGGTGGTAAGAGTTTGTGGAATCGAGGTTCCTGTGCCAGAGAGTGGGCTGTGGGGTTGGTTGACAGGTACTGCGGCGAAGTAAGACTCCAGCCGGTAGAGAAGGCGGAATGCAGGGATTGGATATAAGTGATATATGCATACATGGGTATACCCGAGGAAGAGACGGACAGAGGCTTGATTGTACAGTAGATGGATATCCGCGACTTCCTGTATTGGTCATTAATCATTCGCTTCTCAATATCACACATGATTCCACTTTTGCATGGACTGTTTTGCCTTGGTAATATCTTGAACTAATCTCCTAGTGTTGCAGCCAGAGGAATCCCCTTGTCTTTTTCCGAGAAAAAAAGGATCCTCAGCGCGGCAGGCCAACCTGCAAAAGAGTACCTGTTATCTCCTATGTGGGATCAGGCTTCCGTAGGCGCTCTCTGGGAAAAGCGGCCTGACTATATATCCAAGCCATCCTTACGGTCCGCCAGCTCCTGGGCAGACCCTGCCCACATCTAATCTTCCCTATCCCACTCGTACTCGGCAAAGATCCTACGCGCCCGCTCGGCCTCATCCTGGACTCGTCCATGTCGTCGAGGTGTCTTCCTGAGAATGTGGACTCCATAGAAACCGCACTTCTTCGTGCAATAGCACTCAGGCGGCCTAGATTTAGAAGTCAGCGTGGGAGTACTCAGAGGGAGCCCGGCGGGTATCACCAACAAATCCCTCTCAGGCCAATGTGCGATATTCGCACGCGTCATATTGGGCGGCCAGCTTGGGGCACGAGTCAGGGTGCCATCATCTTTAAGCTCCCTCAGAGCCATGTAGAAAGCTTCTTCGGTACTACGCTTGATATATCCCTCGACGTGGACGTTGGGAATGTGTTTGACGTCGTTGAATGCATAGGTGAGGATCATCCTAAGGTACGAAGTCAGTATCAAACACTGCGCTCCAAAATATAAAGGTGAGGAAGCGATCATTGACTTCGCACCCTGGGGTTACTCACTCTGTGATGACCTTTTGGCAGGAAAACCGGTTCATTGAAACATGGCCAACGACCGATACTAGGTCTCTGAGTGCATTCGTAAGTGGCTCCCAGCACGTCGACCTGAATTTCAAGTCCAGAGTGTGGAGATTTGGGAGGGATCCCGGTTGAAACACACTATTGCTGACTCCTGCAGAAGCACCGGGCATCAAATCAGCCATAATGCCGAAGAAATATAGATAATTCTCATTGCTGAAATTCAATCCGATGTGTGACAAGGCCTTTGTGGGCAGGTGCGGAAGTTGGCGACTGAACCAACATAGTTCGCCTGGCTGGGCAAAGCTCTGCCGCGGGCTGGTCCACACGAGGATACGAGACTCTTATCGGGTCTGTCTGTTCAACGCCAAGAGATAGGTGTTGGGAGGGGGCACTTCATCTGCCTTGTTATGGGTGCCTTTAAGGTAATCTGCGGGGGTTTCTGGCGTCCACCCATGGCCAGCCGTCGGAAAACGCCGACCACCGGTCGCTGACTGTATCGACTTTGGATAGATATCCGAGCCCAATGCATGTTCGTATGTTACCAGCCGCAGCTCCTTCGGGAGATCCATAAAGCGGAAAGGCTTCCCGCGGTGCTTATACCACTTCCAGAGGGCCTCATGGCCAGCATCGCCAACAGGAGCGCAAAAGGGAGGCGACCGGACAAGAAGCTGGCAAAATTGGTCGACTGGAGTCCACTGTCCTAGGAACTTGATGAATGACCCGCCCTTGCAGTTTTCTCTCGCAGGAAGAGTCAGGCACAGCCGGCCAGAGGGCGGAAAGGCTTCGAATGAGCAGTATATCGTCACATGGTTGGCTGCTAATCAGTTAGATAGTTCCTTTGTATAGTAGAACGCTATTCCGGAATGGTGACCTTCTGACTCGAGTCGTGGAAGTTTTGAGAGCTCACTCCGAGTCTGCCCCGCCTTTGGAACCTGGATGCTGCTGACGTAGGCGTAGAAGTCTGCCCTTTTTTGTGCCTCGATGCAGTTGCGAATGCGATTTAACAGTCTGTGCTCGGGGGCTATCATGATGCCGCGCTGCGTTGCTGTGGTTTTGTTGTGGGCAGGGTGTAACCGCGGCGTTGTCGACTTTTGAGGATGCCAAGACGTGACGCCAGGTGAGCAAACGGAAGGTGCGCCCATACAGCATAACAGTCTGACACTGCGATCTGAGCGCTGGAATTCTATTCAGTAACACCTCAACCCCCCCAACTTGTCAATTTGGCAGATCACCTCGACCCAAGGTACACTCACTGTATCCACCCAGGCTATGAGCAAATCGAAGCCTTTCGCTGCCACAGCACTGAGATACGGTATTTCCAATAGCTAACCACCCAGCTACACGTCTTCCATATACTCTTTCCGCTTCTTCTCCCGATGACTGTCATTCGATGCTGCAAGATGCTGCGAAACAATGCTGCTGTTCCTTCGAACCTCTTCATTCTCATTCTGGATGTACCTTTCGGGGCGTTTCTCAGCGATAGCCTCCTTATCTTTGACCACGAGCAGGGGCGCGCGATCGGCGTAGAAACGGTCGATGTCTTCGAGGCTTCGGCCTGCCGTCTCGGGATAAAATAGATATACTGCAGGGATTTGAGTAATCCAACTAAGTCATCTAGATAAGTGAAACCTACCTGTGGGTATGAAAGCAAAGTTGAAGATCGTCCAGATGATATAGAACCTCCAGTGAAGGCTTTCAATCCCCGGAGGAGTGATTTCAACGACCATAAAGTTGAAAATCCAATTCGTCGCTGTTCCCAAAGCAGCGCCCTTTGTACGCATCGACAGAGAGTTAATTTCAGTCGGGTAGAGCCATGGGACACCTTGCCATCCAATGCCAAAGAAGACATAGTATAGGAAGAAGAAGGCAATTGATCCCTTAGCCCACGACGTTCTGACGGCGTCCGACAGGGAGAAATCTTCGTTGTAGCGGATACAGATGGTGATGATTAAGTAGCAGAAGCTTTGTCCGGCGGCGGCATATATCATCATCTTCCGGCGACCCCAGCGCTCGACATTCGGAATGCCAATTAGCGAGAAGAGCAGATACGAGACCGAGTTGCATGCTGCAAGGAGACGCGCGAGGTTGTTTGTAAGTCCAACGGACTTGATGAGGACAGTGGGTAAATAATACGAAGTGACGTTGATACCGGCTGCGGGCTCGTCAGACCAAGGTTTTCAGGTAGCCGTGGCCGTTGTAATGGTCACTTACACAGTTGCTGCATAGCCTGCGAACCCATTCCCAGCAAAAGCCTCCTGATGGTATGTGTGCCACCTTGCCCACCGGTTCGGCCACGGAGAAGGTCTCGCCATCGCACGGCATGGTCCTTCTCATACTGTACAGCCCACTGGATATCCTTCGACTGGGTGACGATGAACGGGTCATTAACATTCATAGCTTCGAGATCAGCAAGGATCTTCTCTGCTTCGTCAACTCGACCTTTCGCGATCAGCCAACGAGGGGATTCTGGTAGCCATGGAACGGTGCCGTATAGGATGAAGATGAAGAGGAACTGAAAAGCGAGCGGGACCCGCCATGCAGCGCTTCCGCCGACGAACCTATATGCAGTAAGCTCATTGCTCACATCCGGAGTATGAACAGAAGATACTCACGAAAATCCGTAGGTCACCCAATTACTCAGAGAAAACCCGGCGATGTTCATGATCATCTCGATGACAATCAACTTCCCGCGCCAACTCGCCTTTGAGGTCTCGCCTTGCCATACAGGGGCCGTTGAAGTATTGATGCCATTTCCGATGCCAGCGATGATTCTATTCTCTGTTATTCCATTGCACAGGATATCTGAATCCAGCAGAGACACTAACCTTCCCACTATCATTTCCGGCACGCCGTATGATGCGATCTGGATGATTGCGCCAATGCTCATAATGGTAGTCCCAAGGAGGATACATTTCTTCCTCCCAAGCGGCTCGCCAATCGCACATACCGATATGGCACCAAAGAAGCACCCGATGTCGTAGATAGCAGTCACGGTAGAGAGGAGCGAAGCATTGTTGGCCAAATTGAGCTGATCAAGGAAGTCAGGTGTGACGACAACACCACCTATGTGCCGTTAGTGATTGGTATGCGGAAGGAAAGAGGACTTGCTGACCGAAAACGCCCTGGTCGTAGCCAAAGAGTGTCATATCCGTAGCTTTTCGCGACGAAGTCAGTACCAGACGTTGTCTTAGAAATGTGAAGTGGATATCCACTTCGTACCCGGGAGTTCATACCGCATGCTACAGTGACCCAAAAAGTGAGCCTAGCACGATGTTAGCCCAGGGAAGAACAAATTCCACAGGGTTACTCACCATGCTCCCTTCATGCCAAAATACGGTTCCATAATCCCGAACATATTGCCAGTCCTCGAGTCTGTGAGAGTAGGTCTGAAGGCAGCGGGCACTCCCTACATATACCCACAACAGTCGTCCATCATCTTGCATCGCGCACGCGGGCTACGCAGAGCTCACGGTGCAACGGCCCTACCTGTCGGCAAGCATCCGATGCATCATTGGCCGTTTGAAACGGTGATGTGAGAGGCTGCGGGTCTCTGCATCTGCCCGCCAGCCATTCCGGTTAGTCTGGGGTAGCACGATCGTATTGGAAGAAAAATGGCTCGTGACTGCTGGCGTTGTGACGTCGTAGGCCCCTCTTTGTGGTGGAGAGCTGCTACTATTACTATGGGGATTTTTGGATAGGTTCGCGAATCGGTCCTTTCTGCCAGCCAAGACTGTCGGGAAGAGCTCCGAAACGGAACCAATGACGCCATACGTAGTCGGGCCGCGCGACATACCAATATGGAGTTGAACGCACAGGCCCGGGTGTTGAACGTTGTTCACCTTACCACTCGGGTCCCTTTGAGGAAGTATGAGACTTAGGAACGGTTATTGGAGGACAGGCAACGATCTGCACAAGATGGCTTCAGAGCGCGCCGTGCTCGGTTGTTCACTAGATGAACTCTTCCTGAAGCTCCCCTGCTCTGCTCCCGACACGTTGCTCGCAAGGTCGCCGAGTTTCACCGACGACCTAAGCTATGGCCCGGCCAGCGGTGAACGAGATGTCACACAAGGACAACAGGAGAACCAAAGGTCGATAAACATTGTCGACAGGTCGATGATGGTCTCAATAGTCAAGACAAGCCTCTTGGCCGTTCCTGACAAGGGGAGAGAAGCCGGCCCCACCCTCTCCCGATTGGTCACCAATCAACACCTCCACGTGCGCCTCATCAACCGTCCCATCTACCCATCTAATCACGACCTTCCTCAATCTGCCATGGCCTTGAAATCGACAGAGACAGGTATAAGATATGCGCAATGCGCGGCTCGTCGCTGCGTACGTGCTCTTTCTGTGCGGCACCGCCTATACGCTGTTCCAACTCCTTGACCGCGATATGTTCCACCCTACGATCATATTTCCCCTTGTATGGCTTCCCTTGATCGCGGCTGAGACGCCGAAAGCAGATTTAGGATGGTATGCACCTAAGAAGAGTTGGATCAATGACCTCTCTCAAGTCCTCAACGGTACCGGCACACATGGCTTCATCTACAACAGCTCCACTTTACCCGCTGGAATATCATACGGAACATACAACTGGTGCAACATGCCCCATACCAGAGCCCAAGAATACCCTACATTACCCAGAGACTACAAATTGGAGTATGTGGAAATAATCCATCGCCACCACAAACGAACCCCCTACGCATCCAACACCTTCCCCAAAGAATCCTACACCTGGGACTGCTCCGACGAAGGCCTCTTCTACTATGGCTCTCCTCTCAATCTATCCGGCAACGACTCAGTACCCACATACTGGAGCGTATACAAATCAGACAACAATCCCTTCACGCCTACAGGCTTCAACGGCACATGTCAGTTCCCGCAGATCACACGCGACGGGCTGGATGATTCATGGCAACATGGGAAAGATTTATACGACGTCTACCACGGCCTCCTCGGCTTCCTACCCAAAACGATGAACGACAAAGTCTCCTACCGCGTCACCAACAACGTAATCACCAGCCAAGTAGCCGGCATGGTCATCAACGGCATGTATGCGTCCAAAGACATCGTACCCCTACTCGTCCAACCTCCCTCCATCGACTCCCTCGAACCCGCATACTCCTGCCCCACATCGTCATCGCTCTTTTCCTCCTACGGCGTTGGGAGCTCGGCGCCCAATTGGACTACCCATCTCACTCTCGCAAAGCCTCTTTATGCGTCTTTAGACGCTATTTCTGGCGTACCAACGGACTCCACCGACTGGCACAAATCCTTCGACCACTACTACGACAATCTCTCGGCGCGACAGTGCCATACTAAACCGCTGCCGTGTAATGTCAATGACACTAGCAAGTGCGTGACGCAGGAGCAGGCGGATACCGTGTATCGACTAGGGCAATACGAGTATTCCTTCATCTACCGCGACTCGCCGGAGTCACTCCGTGCGTCTGTTGCTTCGTATGGTGTCTTTCTTGCCGAGTTGGCACAGAATATTCGCGACAATGTGTCTGGGGAGTCGGGTATCATATACCGACATAACGTTGCGCACGATGGATCTGTGTCGAAGTTGCTGAGTATCTTGCAGGTCGATGTTATGGTGTGGGTTGGTATGGGTAGCGAGGTTGTGTTCGAGGTGTATTCGAAGGAAGGCGGCGGTGAGAAGAGGTTTTTGAGGATTCTTTGGGGCGGAAAGGTGTTGACGAGTTCGAATCCGAGTCTGGGTAAGGTGGATATGTTGGATTTGGATGTGTTCTTGGCATATGTGGATGGGTTGGTCGGGATGGGGGCCAGTAGGGTAGTAGGACTATGTCAGGCGTAGTGTTGGATACAACTACCCTCACTGACTGGATTACTAGTCGCACGAGACTTTACATTCCGACGAATGCGAAGAATAGCGATACGTATAGGCCGCCGAGGAACAAGTGGAGCATGAGCATGAAAACGAGATCGCTCTTGAGGAAAATCTGCATGATGACGATGAAGCTGATATTTATTCCCGTATCGTGAGAATTTCTTCGTCGAGAATAGTCGAAAGAATCTGTGCCCCACATCTATATATGTTCTCTTCCCCATGGGGCGGGTGGCGCGTGAAGTCTCACTTCGGGATCCGCGTCGGGGACCAAGACTGTGGCTTCGGGCTGCGTGCCGATCAACACGATACACCTACCCACCACTTGCCAACATGGGGGCCATCCCAATCACGACCACGCTCTCTTCCTAGATCCCACTCACACCGTGAAGATCTCTAACCTTTGGTCCCCACCCTATAGGGTACTTTGCACCCTCTTAACTCTAGCCGGCATACCTTCCCTCGGTTTCGCGCTAGCCATCAGCACCTGATACATCTCATCACCAAAGCACGCTCCCTGATCCCAGTCTTGAACTCCCCACATACTACCATCATTCCTCAGTTTTCGAGTATCCTCCGGCGTAAATGTAGCCTTGAAGTCAAATTCCCTTACCGTCAAAGCTAGGACGATCTTCATCTCGATGTTGGCAAGCTCTTGCCCGATACAATTCCTCGGCCCCTTTTCGAAGGGTCGGAAGGCGTTGGGATTGACGTCAGGGTAATCGGACGGGTTGGGGAAGCGCTCAGGTATGAAATCGTTCGCAGTGGGACCGAAGTTGCGAGTGTCGCGTTGGAGTGCAGAAATTACGGGCCAGACGAGCTGGTGAAAGTGGTTAGTGATGAAGGAAAGAAATTGTAAGCAGAGGGGTGTGCATACCACGTCTTCCGTTGGATACCATTCTCCAGTATTGGGATCCTTGAGAAAATAGCCCGGCTTGCCTTCTCGAACTGTAGACGCGGGTGACCATAATCGCATCACTTCCTTAAGGACTGCGGATGTGTATTCGCACTTGTTCAGGAGATACGGGTCCTCTCTCAGCTTTTCCGCCGCATTGACGCCAACGCCAAAAACCTCATCCAGCTCCTGCCGGATACGCGCTTCTTTGTCCGGATGTTTGCTCAGCATATGATAAGTGTAGCAGATCGTGGACGCAGTCGTATCATGACCAGCAAATAGCAGTATTAGCAGATTGTCGCCAGCCATCCTCCTAAACTCGGTATCCATAGTCGCGCCATGGGAGCCAATGTCCTGGCCTCTCTCTTTGAAGTACTCCTCTAGAGCGAGGTCGATGCTGGACTTCTTTCGAGATTTCTTGGGGACGTTGGCATCTCGTGCTTTGAAGCGCTTGTCGAGGACGTTTCCGATGTAACGATCCATTTTCCACTTGTAGTACCTGAAGGCAAGCGGGCGTAGTGGATGATATCTGTGAAACGGGTTGAGCGATTGGGTATCCGGCATCCAACTAAGCGATCTGCGTAAGCTCTCGATTAGCTCATTGTCCTTTGTCAAAGAGCCGAAGTCATGGTCGCACACGACTTTGCCGATGATGTCAACTGTCACTTTGGTTGCCTGTTGGTGTTAGCCTGGACTCAGAAGAACCCCCAGTGACTGAGAACACAGCATACAGACATTGGCGACTTACCTCCTCCTCTACGCGGAACACATCATTTGTTTCGGCGTGTTGGTCGATAATCTTGACATATTGCTCGGCTATGTCTACCATATCCGGGACTTGATTCATAAGGTGGCCTATAGCGAACCCTGGATTGAAGACAGAGCGCCACTTCTTCCACATTGCGCCCTCAGCGAGAAGGATGTTGCCATCGCCCGCTATTGGCGCTATGTGTTCGTGGTACAAACGATGTTTTGGCAGCCCGGATACTGCCGAAGTTTCTTGTGCTAGATCGCTACAATGTGTTAGTATGATGCAATCGGTAACAGCCGTCGTGTAACCTACGGATCCAAGATAGCAAGCATAGGGGAAGACATGGGCCAGACATCAACATAGTAGACCAACGGTAGATCGTATTCCTTGGTCAAGTAATGGTGAAAGACGTGAGGATGGATGCGTCTCGGCAATCTCGATGCAATCTTCCCAAGAGATATCAGATGGCCAAAGATTGGGTGGTGGGGAGGCCCAGGCTGCAGGCGTTCAGGAGCGCTCTATGGATTGCGGCACAGGCTTTTGAGCTCGACTCACAAGATTTCTGAATCGTCGTCGATGCCTGACCAGCTTTACAACGAACGTCGCAAACCACACAGTTATCAGTACCAGGATAGCCGTCGCGACGGGGCGATCCTGTAGAAAGCCCATGTCGCTCGATCGGTGGGAGTTGCTGATATTGCGAGCTGTTCAAGGTTGGGAAGGTTTGAGGACAAGCTGCTTGCGCCGACTGGAAGATTTGGGGATTTTAGAGTGAGATAATGAGGCGTTTGTCTCCATGGCGGGGGCGGAGAGCTTAAAGGTGAATTGTGGAGGCTTATTGTCGTGCGACTAGTACCCCTGCTCGCAAGCCAGATACCCTTCTCGGCTAGCTAAGGGCTCGGCCGCTCATTCCGATGTTGGTGATTATGGGACGCGTTCCCTAGGTCTGAGCCATAGTTCTCGGGCGTAATCAAAAGTATCGTGTATGCGAAGAGTACGGGAAGAAGGCAAGTACGAGGAATTGATCCCTTCAGTAGTTGACAAGGCGTTAGGCGGACTCTGANTGCTGGTNNGGGGGGGGCGGGGGGGGGGGGGGGGGGGGGGGGGGGGGGGGGGGGGGGGGGGGGGGGGGGGGCGGGGGGGGGGGGGGG
>JAFHBV010000386.1:0-35681 GCA_019022785.1 Pseudomonodictys pantanalensis | reverse complement strand
ACTTATCACCGTCATAATGGATTGCCGAGAGATATTAAGAGCTCCGCCCCGCACGAATATCTTTCCGACCTGCCGAATCGAGGTTGAAGCTGCTGGCAGGGTTGAACGGTTCCCAGCAGTGCCTGCCTAGATATGCGTCGACCTGCTTGGAACCGACAATGAGCTGCAATTACGTGAAGGTGCTGCCTGGTTGCCTCGTACCAGCGGGCATGACGTTATCACCGAGAAGGTACTCTAGCCGTCCTTGCCGATTACTTAAATGTGGGCATTTTCGATGGATTCTGCCTTCCGAAGTTCCTCTCGGGCTCCTCGCGCTTTGGTTACACTCACAGGCTAGCATGAGGTTGATTGTATTCTTAATTGCCGCAATTGGCACCCATGCCTGTCAGCGCGAACGAACATTCAAGAACCAAAATCACCATCATGCGAAGAGGCAGAATAGCAATGCCACACTCCCACCAGTCCTCGATACGAACGAGCAGGTGCTGATGGATTCGTTCGACAACGCTTCCATCTCCACATGGTCGTATTATTACAGTATGCCTTGACTGCACCCACGCATGGTTGTAGTGCTAACATTCATCTAGCGCATGGCGCTCACGTCGCTGGAACAAACCGCACGATGGCTCAATGGACGGCAGATCGCTGGGCTGAATACGGCTTTACCTCGAGGTTGGATGAGTACTGTAAGGAGAACACAGGGTGGTGCTCAGCTGAGCTTACGGAAAATAGATGTCTACCTAAACTACCCGGTATCTCAAACTCTGCAGCTGACGTATCCCAACGGAACCGTTTTCACACCAACCCTCGCGGAAGAAGTCCTTGCAGAAGACGATACGACCAGCTATCCAAACCGCATCCCGACCTTCCATGGCTATTCGTTCACCGGCAACGCATCAGCTGAATACGTGTACGTCGGCAGGGGCCAGCAAGTTGACTTCAACCGTTTGCTGGCCCTGGGAGTGGAGCTGGAGGGTAAAATTGCTATCGCGAAGTACGGCGGCCCGTTCCGAGGCTTGAAAGTTAGGAACGCCCAGGATCATGGAATGATTGGCTGCGTCATCTTCACAGACCCTAGCGACGATGGCAACATGACAGAAGCAAAGGGCGTGACGGCATACCCACACGGTCCCGCGCGAAACCCCACTTCGGTGCAACGGGGCAGCGTTTTGGATCTGTCTTCTTTCACAGGCGACCCAACGACACCTGGCTACGCCTCCAAGAAAGACTCGCCGAGAGCGGACAAAAGCAACAGCGTTCCACATATTCCGTCTTTGCCGATTTCGTGGATCGACGCACAACCTATACTCCAGGCTCTAAACGGGTATGGTACGTCTGGCAAAGAGGTCAATCGCACTGGCTGGGTGGGCGCGATTCCGGGGGTCAACTATAGCACTGGTGCCGGCTCTGGTGCCAGCCTGTCTATGAGCAATGTCATGAATGATACGTATACCCCGATCTGGGACGCCATTGGAATTATCAACGGTACAAATCAGGACGAAGCCCTCGTGATCGGTAATCATCGAGATGCTTGGATTGTCGGGGGTGCAGCCGACCCCAATTCCGGGTCCGCCGTGATGATTGAGCTTGCCAAAGCCTTCGGGAAGCTCATGGAGACTGGGTGGAAACCGACGCGCACGATTGTACTGTGCAGTTGGGATGCCGAAGAGTACGGTTCTATTGGCAGGTATGTCGAGCTCCAGGTGCCAAACGAAATTCTCTAAAGCTGACCTCTGTTCAGCACTGAGTGGGTCGAGGAATATATCCCGTGGCTCAACACAGCAGCTGTTTCGTACCTCAATATCGACATAGCGGTGTCTGGTCCGTTGCCAGGAATCGCCGCCACGCCTGACCTGCACAAAATTGCAACAGACGTAATGAAGAAGATCATCTATCCCTTCCACGGCTCCTCCAACCGTACGATGTACGACGTATGGATGGAAGTTGATGGTGAGATTGGTGTCTTGGGAAGCGGAAGCGACTTCATAGCTTTTCTACAACGCGGAGTTGCTTCTATTGATATGGGAGCTGGAAATGGGCCCAACGATCCGGTTTATCACTATCACTCCAACTATGACTCGTAAGTGAATACCAAAGACGCTGTGTTTGGCTTGAGCTGACGTTGTGACCTTATCCAGATACCACTGGATGACCACCTTCGGCGACCCAGGTTTCGTCACCCACAAAGCTATAGGCCAATACCTCACCCTCCTCGCTTACCACCTCTCCTCCGACCCACTCCTCCCCCTCGAACCCGCCGACTACGTCACCGAACTGCACGACTACTTCACCGAGCTCAACTCAACCGTCGCATCCTCCAACGGCACCGTAGACCTCAGCGCCCTATCTTCCGCCATCGCCACCTTCAAAGATTCAGCCGACCAGTTCAACGCTCTCCGCGAGCTTGCCCTGTCGACTTCCAACGCGGATCTGCTCACGGTCGTGAACCACAAAGCGCGCGACTTTTCGCGTGGGTTCACCAGCCAGGGTGGCCTTCCTGGGCGCGAGTTCTACCAGAATTTGATTTTTGCCCCTGGTTTGGATACGGGGTATGCGCCTGTGACGTATCCGGGGATTACGGAGAGTATTACTTTCCAGAGTGACTTTGCGGCGGCGCAGGAGTGGGTTGGGAAGACTGCGGAGGCTATTTTGGTGGCTGCGGGTATGTTGAAGACGTAGATGGGCTAGGGTTGGGAAATGAAAATATAGCGAGTAGAAGGTAGCTAGTGACGCCGGTATGTGTACGACTTTGGGGTTGTGATGAAAATAATGAATAACAATCATGGTTCATGAATGTGTGTGCATTTTCGAACCACCTACACGGGCAAAAACCCGTGGGGCAGCGGGATGGATCTCGCTGAGGCGATCAGGTTGATGATACCAGAGTGTATTCAGAGCGACCTTCTCGTAGATGCTCTCACGGTGCCTGCCGTGCCTTGGAAGATTTTGCACGTGGTCTCGCGTGCAGGTCGCGTCCAGCGCTTTGACCAGGTGATGACAGGTCCGCGCTCATGACTCGTGGAACAAGGGCTTCGAAGAATTGCCCTCTGGTGAGACGTCAGACGCAAATTTTGTGCCATCGCACTTCACATTTGCATCTCTTTCGTGGGATATCAACACAAATTCAACGCGCACTCGGTAAACCTTCCTTACTATGCCCCCAAGGAAACGCCAAAAGACTGGTGAGGCTTCCAGCGCGACCACACGGGAAGACGACGCGACTGCAACAACAACCCAACAAGAACGATTCACATATACGCAACGTAGGTCATCTCTTGCAGCATCCAGCATCCAGAAAATCGAGGGAAATTCGCACTGACACGTTTACATAGGTTGAGATCATCCCACCGCGCGAATACGTATGCATCAACGGCCCCTTCTGGGATTTCTGAGCTGAGAATCGCTTACGTGAGGGTAACGACCGCCTAAAGGAAGATGGGTTGGGGCGGCAGATCGTGTAAGCAGAGAAAGACGCGAATAAGCCGATCCTTTGGCCTGCCTCGGAGCATACAGAGTGGAAATTGGTCATGATGTGGGGCGCGTGGCAGAAAATGCAGGGCTATCACAAGCAGTCGAAATATTGCGATCCGGCCATATTCAAAATGCAGATTTACAATGACTATCACGGATAGGGCTTGCAGCAGTTGGTCGAGAACATCGTGAGTCCAGTCAGGTGTACGTAACACGCGGAGCAGGAGAGCTGACATTGGAGCGGATGCTCGCTTTCGACAAGCAGTTGAAGAAAAAAAGGTGAGAATGCGCTACTGGATCTGTGGTTTATCACCAGTGTGCTTGGATTCTTTTTGAACACGGCTGGTCTAGTGCCCTTGATTCGCACCTATTGCTGTTCCATCATCCCTCTCGGGGATTGACAACAGTGTCAAGGTGAAGATCATAGTCCGGTTCCTGGGGTGCGTCCTCACCGTTCTGGATATCCTCGAATCCTACGATGAATTGAAAGCCGACTCCAAATTCCTAGATCTCGCCTTCGTGGTAAGCGCCTTCCTTAAACGGGCCTCCGAGCTCGATCGATACGGGCTGGACAAATACGGGCTCGATGGCCCATATAAGTTTCTCGCGTGGAGGACTAATGCAGTGGCCTATTTTACCTCAGCTGGTCTAGATACCGGCAAGGGCATTACCGGCACCGCAAGGCTGCTCGAGAAATTCAAATGCGATAACAAGGCGTGGGCAAAAGTGAAGGATACGTGGGGCCGGACAGCAAAGCTAAGGAGCTACAAGAGACAATTTGGCCCGAATATTGGGGGTAACATGTTTGACATCACCAAGAAAACAGGCAGTAGGGCGGCGGAGCATGCGCATGACAATGGAGAACCACTGAAAGATTGGAACGAGAAGGATCTGAAAGCCGATAAGTTGGAATTTCCTTTATGGAGACATAGAATCGAAGAGGTTGCATCGGACGTGAGCAATCCAGGGCTGTCGGTTCCAACACATTCTACTGCACCTTCCCCCGCGCATCCACGGGCCAAATTTCCTCGATAACCCCCCTCCGGTGCGCGTAGTAAAAGTCGTGCAGGTTGATCGTCGGATCTATATGACTCGGAATCATCTCCACGCGATCGCCCACATTCAAATCTGGTCCATCCGTCCACGACAACGAGCCATGCTCATCCCCCAACACCCCGTACGTATACCCTACCTGCTTGCACTCCGCCAATCCACTATCCGTTGTCAAGCTCTTGAGCCCAGTATCAATCGTGATACTCTTCGAACCTTGCTTGCTGATCACGGTCGCCAGGATGGTGAGGCTGTTGGAGTAGAAACTACCGACTGCATTCCGGTAGTCCGTATCCATGAAGAGGAAAGAGCCGGGCTGGACTTCAGTAACGCCGGGGACTGTGACGCAGAACTCGGCTGTGCCGGTGCCGCCTGTTGTTACGACGTCCATTTTGTGGCCTTGGTTGCGCAGCGCTTGGGCTGTGTCTGTTAAGATTGCCATGGATTCCAGACACAGTTTCTTCCGCTCTTCGGTGCCGTGGATGTGCTGCAAGTGTCCTTCGTAGCCCTGGATCCCGATCAAGTTGAGGTTTTTGCAGCACCCTATGAATGAGGCCAGCTTGGTCGCGGGGTCCCCGGGCGGCACGCCTGTTCGATGAAGGCCGACGTCCAGGTCGATCAGCGTCATAATGGGCTCGCCGATTCCGCTTGCTTCGAGCGCTTCGTCGATGGCTTTTGCGCCCTGCTCGCTATCCATCACGATCCTGATCTCCCGATACTTCCTGAACAGTTCGACCAGTCTCTTTACTTTCGTAGGACCAATGATCTCACATGTGATGAGGAGATCGGTGAAGCCGAGCGAACACATTACTTCCGCCTCGCTGAGTTTGGCGACGCAGCCCCCTTTTGCGCCTGCGGCTACGAGTTTCTTCGCTAAGATGGCGGACTTGGTGGTCTTGAGATGCGGACGGATGGAGATGCCGGTGGGAAGGAGTTGGTTCATGAGTTTGGCGATGTTGGACTCCATTAAGTCGAGGTCGACAATCATAGAGGGGGTGTCGAGGGAGGCGATCGAGTCGCCGACTTGAGGGTTGTAGGACATGATGAGATGTGGTGAAGAGGCAGTGGAGTTCTTCGAAAGGGCTGGTTTGCACTGCTCAGCGGGTCTTCCAAAGTTGCTCTTCCCTTGTATGTTGTGTACCGTGGAGTTGGTTGTAGCTCCCTCAATGATGCCGCATAGTACTCTTGTCGATCTTGATTGATCACTTGGTGAATATTGAGTGCGTGGTTGTGGTCTTGAGTCGTGGTAGCAGTTTGTTTGCTTCGATGGTCGGCCGGGAGGTTTGCCGAATATGGTAAGCCGGTGAGTACTGCGTTGCGCCTTCTCCAACAGGAAGCTACTTTGGGTCCAATGGCTGGGCGGTAGTCTTCTTCCCACTCTCATCATCCTTCGACCCGTATAGTTCTCTGTTATCGAAGTTCAGATGACTCCTGGAAGCCGGTAGGTCGATGCGGGGTAGCAAGGCTGAGAGCTCAACCCTCCACCATCCTTGCCCACATGCCATAATTCAGCAGCTGCCTGACGCCTGACGTGGCTAAGCCCCAGCAACTTGCAGGAGTGCCTGCGATACATAGGAATCGATGCTCTCCAGGCACGCCCGTGAGCTCTGCCTCGTTGCCCTCCTCCGCGGCGCCCGAACCTGGTTAACGGATCAATGAACGAGCGACGTTCCTCGGACGATTTCAAACAGTCGCCCTAGAAAGCCCAGGGAAGCAGCAAGCCAGCATGTCTTTCGGGTTCTCTGTTGGTGATTTCCTGGCCACGGCGAGGCTAATCAAGGACATTGTCGACATTCTCAAGTCCTCGGCACGATCGGAGTACCATGAGCTTGTACTAGAAATGCATGCTCTGCAATGCGCCCTAAATTATATCGAGCATATGCAAGCCCCTGAGGAGCACGAAGTTTCTTTGAACAGCATCAAGGTTGCAGCTCTCATGTGCATGCACGTACTTGAAGACTTTGCCGATAAGCTGCGGAAGTTTGAGAGTCTGGGTATTCGAAATTCGTACGGACATGGGCCTAAAGTATGGAAGGTCAAGCTACGTTGGGGATTCACAATGGCTGATGAGGTTCGCGACCTTCGAGCATACTTGACAGCACATGTAGGCAGCCTCAATATGAGATTGGCTACGCAAGGGCTGTAAGTCGTTCATCATCGAAGCTCTTCACGCTCCTGACCACCGTCATCTAGCTCGTCGACGTATGCTACAATGAAGCATAACGAAGACAGCTTCTCGGAACTCCAGCGAATGGGTGCGAGAACCACCAACGCCATTGCGAGAATCGAGGATAGAGTGTCCACCTCCTATTCTACTGTCCAATATATCCGGTCAACAGTAGAACGCCTGGTGACACTGATCTATGGGTCAGTTGCTTGATTCCTCACTCCAGTTGTGTTTCCAGGCTATAGCCCTCTCTAAGTGACTAGTTGATGGGGCGTTCTTAAGCAGAGAGTGTAAACACCTTCTCTCAGGCGCCGTCTGCTTACCAGGAGCAGAAGGTTCTAGATTACAGAAATGCGACCAGAGAAACTTCGTTCATGTCAGCTAATTGTCGACCAGAGACGTGGTACCACAGCTCGCCTGTATCCGGCAGTGTGTGTCGAGAATGTGGCGCACGAACATCCAGCTTGTGGCATTACTCCAACGTCTACAAGAGGCACAACCCCCAAGCGTGCAGTATACATGGTTCCAGGCTCCGATCAAGTTCGAAGACGCGCTGGGAAGGGTATTTCCCATCCCGTCCGAGTTCGACTGGCCGAAGATCGAAGCTATCATTTCAGCCCACTTTGCTAACAGCCCAGGCCGGGCCAAAGTTATCGCAGGAGAATACGAACTCTTCGATCCTCTCAACCGTGGGCAGGTCATATCTAAATCGACTTTCAACGGGCTTAGGCCAGGGATGACAGTCATTATGGCTTTTGTGGTGGCACGATACGTTCCGTTCGGCAAGCTCAGAAAGCGATGCCCTAGGCCTGGCTGCCTCGCCGTCGGCCAGTTCCAGGAGCTTGGAGCGGGTAGTCAGCAGTGGTAAATTCTGATGCAACCCCCAGAAGACAACATACTGAAGTGACTGTAGCTTCGCTTGTGGCATCTGCTTCGAAAATGCCCGCACAAAGATACAGCTACCCTGCCGGAATGACCCGCTCAACGTCGCCTATGACCACGGCTGCTCCTGGCAGGGGAGGAACTGCAAACAGCCCCAATGCATACAGGGCCTGCCTTGCCCTACCCACCCATATAAATACCATGAAGCCAGAAGCGAAACGATAACTTATAAAAACATCCGCATAAACTCTATACCACTTCCACCGACCCCAGCGGTTCACAATATCCGCCGACAGACTCGTCGCCGACGGCAAAGAGTAACTGCGAAGGCTCACATGCTCTGCGCGACCAACGCTGCAAATATCACCTCGGCGCAGCCCATCAATTGGGATGATATCAATGACACCGTCGAGAAGAAAGCAATCAACGAAGCCTTGCCTGTCCACGATTCGAAAGATAACATGGCACATACCGGATTCTCATGGTCATCCACAGCCCGCTTCCACAGACCACCTTCGGTGGCGAGTAATTACTCGACGCCCACGATCGATCTGAAATGCCTGTCCGTCCTCTCGGCTTCTTCTGCAGGCACGCCAAGCGTGTTCTCCGAGACATGGACAGTTGATGAAATCGAAGAGCTTGACGAGACTATCCTCCTCATGCCAACGACAAAAGCGAAGGCGGACCCTTCGAAAAAGCCGAAGAAGAAACGCGGAGCGAGGAAGCGACAAGGTGTTGGTGCGGGCCAGAGCGAGTGCTCGATGAGCCGGTCCAATTCACAGATCGCGGTTTGCTGAAACACGGAACGACATATCCATTAATCTGGTTACATATGGTGGGTATCGCGATCTCCCTACAAAGCCTGCCAACCCTAGCAGGTCCGATAGTGCCCTGGCCTCTACCCGAACCATCGTCTCGAACAACACATGAATCGCGAGCGCGTGAGATCTGAACCTTCTCGAGGAGACTTTCATTTCTTCGCCTTCTTCTTCGATGCAACCTCCTCCTGTTCCTCAGGAGCCCTCTTGCCCGCAAGTCTCGAGCTCTTTCGCGACCCCTCAGTCTTCGGCTTCTCCTTCTCAGCAGCAGCGCTCTTCGTTTGCCTTCCAGGAGCTTTGTTCTCCTCGGTCGATTTCGCCTTTTTGGCGCTAGTATTGGCCTTGGGTTTCCGGTTCTCTTTCTCGCCGTTCTCTATTTGGTTCGGAGATGGAGATTCCTCCTTGCTGGTCTTCTTCTCTTCAGCCTTCTTTTTGCCGGTGGATTTGGGCTGCGGTGTGCCTTTCTTGGGCTCGTTCTTCGATCCGGGGGAGTTTTCGTAGCCGCCGCCTTTCTTCTCGTACTCCTTGGAGAGTTTGGCCGCCTGGGGGTGTGTTAATGCTAGGCTAGTGGGATAGTTGGCGACGTGGAAGCCCGTACCTTCCAAGCACTCCATTGCCCCTTTCCACTGCCGTCTTTGTTTCCTTCGTTCTTGATTTCCTCCTTCACTTGCTCGCGAAGCTTTGGGTCGGTTGGCTTTCCCTTGCTTGACGGCATTTTAATGATATTGATTCAAATATGAATCAATGGAAGTAAATCTAATTTCTGTTGATTGCGCGGTATGTATCGGGCATTGAATTGAAGTGTAGCTGCGCTCGTCATATGTAGTTTTTGGTGGCTTTGTTGTGGCTCTGGGAAATGTGACGTCAAGACTATAGAATGGTGTCGCGGTGGAACGTGCGCGCCCCATAGCGCGGCTCAGCAACGGAAAAGAAAATATATGACTGGATAAAGATTTATCGGGGTGGCTGGGTGAAAGCAGCGTCATGGAGATCGGTACGCTGGGAGCTATGGCTTGTCCAGCTATGCAGTGTGCCTTGCTAACCGGTCTGATGGCCTATTTTAGTGGTGCAGAAACCTAGCCGGACTTACCTTTCTCCATAACTCTGTGGCGAGCACACCATTCTGAATCCATTCGGGCCATATCATATCGCCTCTCTGGTGCGGTGTTGCTGTACGTTTTCCCATTTGGAGCAGCCCAACTCCGTTCGCATCCAGAACACATCCCTACGCGAAATCTCGACTGCTAGTGCTTTGAGCTTGCCTCTCGAGGCATTGGCTGGACGTGATACACAATGATCTCCAGGATGCAGACAGCATGAGGCAATATCTGACTTTGAACCGACACTGTCATGTTCCCTCGCTGAATATTGTCAATGCAGGGGACGAATCTCCGACATCGGGGATCGACGCTAGCAAGCTTCAAGCCTAGCGCCTCACCAAATAGGATCACTCAGGGCTTTCTGTCACGTCCACCATCTTGCACCCTTCACCTGCTGCAGTGACTTTGCTCCTTTGACTTTCCAAGCAAGGCGTTGGGTGCTGCAAGGTAGGAAATTTGGGTCTCATATTCGAATGCTACTGGGTCGTCACCAAGCCACCTTTACGCACGCCGCTTGCCTCTCATTTCTCCTCGTTCATGCCGTCTCTTTGACGCCACTGTATACACTCTGAGACGGCTCAAACGCCCCCGGCACAACCGCTGCAGGCTGTTGCTGTACTACCACATGACATGCGCCGGCGAGACATCTCGCTACCTGGGTGGCTGTCCAGTCGATCGAGGATGATGGAGAATACAGCAACCCGGTCTACGGTGCATAGAACGACAATGCACAGAATTTTGAAGCGCAGAGTGCCATCGTCGAGGATAGATGAAAGAGTGCGGAAGTTTTCGCGGGGCACCCGCACTCCACATTGACGTTGCGGGTTCCTGGATTCTTCCTCCGCAAGCTTGCTGCAGCTAGCTAGCCGACGTGGTCACACTTCGCTACAAGGTCATTTCGCGCCCTGTCCGGATTCGTGGAAGGACTGCTCAACTTCTGGAGCAGTGCTGTCTATATGCACCATGGGCATCTTAACATTCGGCTTCTGTTCCCCATGGGAAAAGGTCGGGGAAGCTGTCTGCAGTCACTCTCAAACCCTAGTCCATTCGGCCGAGGCCAGATTTTGTCCACTTTCTACGCGCTGCCCACAGTTTTGGCTGCAGGTCGCACACCACACCAAGGCAGTCAAGTCGCTCAACATTGGATGGTGAGACGCCCATTTTTTACCCGAACTCCTGTCATTTCTTCTAAGGTACCAGACTGGAGCCTATCCTCCTAGTGCGTCAGTGGTTATTCGAAGGTTATTCGAAGGTAAAAAAGCTGCAACGAGACGCAAAAAGCAAGGATCGGCAACCAATAACCAAAAGTTACAAAAGGTGCAGCATGTTGCTGTGAGCAGCAGGTGTGGTGATACGAGGTACAAGGAGTCGTGTCCGTTGGCGAAATGACACCGTCACCACCATGCCTGCACCCGAGCATCGTCGGCTCGTACTGCGCGCATCTGCTAAGCTCCCGTTGTGATTCTGGGAATTCGTTGAGACCGGTTTGCGTGGAGCCGACAGACGCGAGAGTGTACTCAAGGCCAGCATCTCCTAGGACCGCTGGCTGCTTGCAGCCGACCATAATCTCGAACAGAAGACTTGAGAATTCGTATCGCAATGCCTCGACGATGAATGCCTTCGCCCATTGCCGTGTCTGGCGCGCGCCCGGCTCGTCTAGATGTGGCTGCTTGGGTGTACTATTAATCAAGCAATGTACTGAGTCGAATTCATCCACGTCGTACTATAGGATGGAGGGGATTCTTTATTCAGATGGCCTTCATAGCACTCCAGATATTATAGTGTGTCACCAGACCCACGTGAATTCTCGACTGCTCACTCGTTTATACCGGGAAGATTATCTATGCAGCCGCCGTTTAATTCGGCCATCCTTGTATATTGCGGGGGACCAGCCAGACACGGACAGCCGGACAAGTGGGCCAGGGTCAGTAGCCACACGAACTTGCTGCAGCCAACTATATGAGAAGGGCGCCCCTCGATGCCGCGCGATGTGGTTTTCGCGATCTTCTAGAAGGACATACAGTCGCCGCAATGCCCAGGTATCCGCTTCAAGAGACATGCCTGGGTGTCATCTGCGGCACCCCGCTCTTAGCCACCATCTTCGTCGCTCTCAGGATATACACCCGACGGAAACTGAATCTTCGCCTAGGCTGGGGTGAGTGGTCCGCGACCGCTTGCTTTGCGCACGGTTCTGACGAGCTTTTGCAGATGACTGGTTGATCGTTCTACCTACTTTGCTTTCAATAGCATTGATAGGGCCTTCCTATAAACGTGAGTAATTCATCTTGTGCTACAATGATTCAGTCTGATAGATTTCTAGATGTCAAAATGTGGCATGTTGGTGTGCACATCTGGCAAGTCAACCCAAACGAGATAGAACCAGACTACGATGAATACTATGGGGTACGTAGTTGCGAGATCGGCCCTAGCCTCTGTATTCTAATGTTTCCAGGTGGTCATGGCCTTCAACCTCCTGAATATCCCCATTCTCCCCCTCGTCAAAGTTTCGATTATCCTGCTACTGCTCCGAGCCGGCTCGGTCATCGAGTGGTTGAAGAAGGTTCTTTATGGCATCCTCGTCTTCACAATCGGAGCCGCCTTCATCCCGTGGTGCTTTTATATTTTTATCTGCCCGCCTTTGACCGGCAATACCTATAAACCAAGGACGTTCGGAAACCTGCATTGCCTTGGACGACAGCGCATGGGCGAGATGCTGATCTGGGTCACCTGCGCAAATTTGCTTACAGATCTGCTCATCTTCCCCATTCCCTTTATTATCGTACGGAGGATGATGAGCGCGCGACTAAGATCACGATTAGTGGTGCTGGCGGTGTTCACCTCCAGCCTAGCGTAAAGGTTCCCTCAGTGTTATCAATTCCAGCTTCGCTAACGCCTCGTAGTGTCACGGCTCTTGGTGCCGCTAAGATATATCTCACTTACCGCGACCGACTTTACAAGGAGTTCAAGCCTGATTGGACATACCCGATCGATTACTGCATCAACCACATCGAGAACAACGTGGCCATAATCGTAGCCAACATACCAATTCTGCGCGGTCTCGTAACCCGCTGGATCTTCAACTTCAAGACAAAGGCGACCCCCATGGAGCGGGAGTTTCGGGGTGATTGGCA
The DNA here is from genome assembly GCA_019022785.1 of Pseudomonodictys pantanalensis. Taxonomy (NCBI): domain Eukaryota; kingdom Fungi; phylum Ascomycota; class Dothideomycetes; order Pleosporales; family Parabambusicolaceae; genus Pseudomonodictys; species Pseudomonodictys pantanalensis. The sequence continues at coordinate 23,062 of JAFHBV010000386.1, read as the reverse complement.
ATGGAGCTCTTCGAATTCTTCAACGTTCACCCGAGTGGCACGAAAGAACCGGTTCGCGCAGAAGATCCTCCCGTGCATCGAGGACGATTTTAGCTCTTCGCTGGCCCGCTCTCGCGACATCCGCGATGCCGATCTCCCACCCCGCCTCCTCACCGGCGACTTCCGCAAGAAGAACCGATCCTACAAAGCAAAGTCGCGAAAGCAGTCCCGCCGGAACAGCCTCGACAGGTACGAGACGTCCAACAGCTGCGAGAAGGGCGACGTGCTAGAGACAGTGAGGAGTATCGGGAGCTCGGGGAGCGCGCCAACGCTGGTTGAGAAAGAGCTGGAATGGAGATTAAGTGAGACGAGTTTGATGACGAGCCCGAGACGGCCGTCAAGTCCAACATTGAGGCGGCCTTCCAGCCCGACTTTGAGCCATCTACCAGGCAGGCGCCCGTCGGAGACTCACTTGCTGGGCAGGCGCCCATCAGATGCGACGTGGGTCCAGACACCTACGAGCCCAACCTGGAGCCAGTTCGCAAGGCGACCGTCAAGTCCGACCCTGAGCCCCATTTCTCCGGTCACGCCGTGCGTTTTACGGAGAGTCGATGATGATGAGGATGAAATATTGAGATACCCATGATTCCATAGCATAGCATAGCATCGCGTGATATTTTCAAGATAAAATTTCAATTCAACGACTGCCCACAAACTGCGATCTGTATTTGTTCCGTTAAATTTGCCAGTCCGCTTCGCCTCGTCCGTCTCAAACCGTCAGCCGACGTCATCCTCCGGATACGCGCTCATGTCGTGTTCTCAAGATCATAGCCCTCTGCAAGCAGCTAGCTAATACCCTCTTTGTGGGGCGAGTGTGTTGACACCCCCTATTCAGGCAGTCTCTGTGCCAACAACAGAGGGCTATAGACTCGAAACAGGACAGAGTACCGTTTGCAGCACAGTACCGACGTTGATGCCGTTTACCACCCCCAGCTTCTTGCGCAGAACACACAGTCCCTCTCCACAGACCACCACATGCTCCGCGACGGCGCTCAGGCCCGTCTACCGCACTCCAGCTGCGCCTAGGCCAGGGTCCCGCAACAGGCGAGAGCCAGGGACCAAGCTAAGAGGTCCGGTCCGCTTTGGGCATAATCTGGGGTAAGGTCATGCAGACGGCAGGAGAGCTTGCTTTGCCCCTCACAGGTACGCCGCGGATGTCGAGAGGATGAGCTGACGGATGGACTGGAGGAGAGGATCTGCAACAGGTGGTCATGCTGCGCACCGTTGACAAGAGATCCCGGGGTATTTGCTCGGCGACGGAGAAGCTAATGGAAGGCTTTTCCCCCTGGGAAGGGTGAATAGTCGATGGTCTGGGATCTAGAACGGAGTTCTCGGCACGCGTGAGTCAAGTTACTTGCTTTGGTTGTGGTGTCATGAGTATTCTTTGTCTTTTGGCAGTTCTACCCTCGCTATATCGAACGATTCTATGCTGGGGGAAAAAGTATTGGTACCTCGGGTACACCTTGAGGGACAGCGTGTACGGTCGTACTACCTCCAGCACGGACAATGTCCAATTCGCCCAGAAGCCCGGCCACAGGTACTTCGCTGGCGAGAGGACCAGCACGAGCGAGAGGCGCTTTTCGTCTATGCGCGTGACAACCGTGTAGGTGTGTGGATACGGGATCTCGGTTGCTCCCATGGCCAGCCAACCGCCTCCACGTCCTAAAGGAGAAAGGTGGCCTACTACAGCGCTTGGACGACAATCCTCCCCCTCTGCAAGTCATCTCATGCCTTGGACGCCACAGCGATGCAATCATCGCAAACAATCTCTCAACGATAGGCCCGAGATTTCACCAGTCGCCGCCCAACACCCACCAGATACACAATCCGGTTTCAGTAGTGGCGGCGAGGCAGGAAAGAGTGGTTTGAGCAGACCTGGAAGCTGGGCGGGGCAGGGGTCGGCGCTGCACACCTACCCCGCGGATGATATGGGTAAATCGTTGCTCCCAAGTCTCACCAAGAAAAATTAATTTAGCCTCTGCAGCGTTCCCTCGCCGATATCGAAATTAATGACATGGGGTGAGCGAATTCAATTTTTCCTTGTGGGAGGTCGCATGCCGAGATATTGCATCGTCATGCCAAATGGCTGGTAGTTGTGGCGGGCGTTCCATCCGACCTTCAGGGAGCGTTGTCGGTAGAGCAAGATTGGTGGCCGGCATGTGTCATCGATAGCTCGGAATAGCTGGGAACGAAGCTTCACCTCCGGGAGCTTCTTAGTTTTTGGTGGAAAGACTGTTGGAGGTGGGCATTTTTTAGGTTTGGCGTTGAAACCTAGGTGTTTCGTGCGCGGTACCCGATAGAATTCTCCACCTATCTGCCTTCACCAAAAGCTCTGTCCCCACACACAAACCTCATCATCAATCTCCCATTCACCACAAACGAAGGTGAGGCCTATATCGCCCAACATTAAATGATATCCAGCCGAGCTATATGCGGGGGTGGAGGAATCCTCCAATGCAGATAAGTAGACAAGCCATGAGGGATGACACGAACGCCTCGTGGACGCCCAATCGAGAACCAGCTCATCGACGCGCGAGGCCGAGAGAACAAGATGAACAAAGACATAACGTACACGCCAGCCAGATCCCCTTTTGATAAAGCGGTGCTACAAAGGACCAAGCAAAAAGAGTTTTGTCGTAAGTAAAGCACTGTCCGTACCGGGTGCCTGCGGAATGTGGGGTCAAGCAATATTCTTCGCTGGTCGCCGGGCATGTGTAACCATGCGGTATCGTCGGACGGGGATAATAGGCGAGTTTTATTGGTAGGGTATCCATGCATGAAGGAGAAAGACCGGTTGGCATCACCTGACCCTGTCTGCTCTGCCGAACGACAGGAAGGTGTGGGTGAAAAGACGGGAAATTGAAAGACGTGCCGATCGTGAGTGGCCACGGACTTTGTGCCATGCAATGTCGTCACTCTCGCTATACTGATAGTAGCACTGCGATGCTGACGGCAAATGCTGCAGCAGCATAGGAAGGTGAGACCGTGGCTGCGGAAGAACCTTGTGCCAAAGCTTTTTCGTCGTTGCGGATGCATTGCGTCTTATCGGTCAGGTCGGATGGGCAGACTACACGTTTGAACTTTGCGCTGTGGAACGTTAGGATGGCATCGGCTGCAAGGTCTGTGGACGTACCTGGGATATGCGGCATCCTCAAACCAGTTGAATCGCCATTCGCAGCCTGCTTTCAGCTGATCTGGCAGCTTGTCGCAGTCTTCGACTGAGTTCACCCCAAAGTCGGTCGTGCCGAAGACAGTCTGGGAAATCCCATACTCTCGAGCGCAAGCATCATGCGAAGTGGTGTTTCCTCCAGGTACCTGCAGATCATCAGTAACGTTCCATCATCACTTGAGCAGGGCCGCCACTTACAGCTAGTGAGAAGCGGTTCGTCGTAGTGACATCGTAAGCAGTGTTTGACGCTTGGACGATCATACTCTTTCCTATGAGTGGGTCGCTCGTGAAGTCCAACTGATAGCACGCGCAACACCAGGCATCCTCCGTATGCTTGTCCACAAGATCAGGCACGATGTAAACCCCAGCATATCCGTAGGAGAAAGTGTCATTGACCTGCCATGGCTGTTGATTCGAGCACTGGTATGCAGTACCGCCGTCTCCACAACCTGTTCCGGCATCAATATCCGTGGGTTTGTCGTCGGCGGTACATGAGAGAACCGGTCTCGAGAAATCGGCTTTAGCTTTCCATGCGCACGAAGGTTTGCAGCAGTCCCAGAATCGTGTTGTTATGGCCTCTCCGGAGATATTGAGTTTCGAACAGCTGACAACGACGAAGAGGTCGAGAAGGAGGAGGAGATTGCGAAGATAAGAAGTCGTCATTGCGTGATAGGAAGTCTGATGCAAGTGTAAAGACCTGTGGGCATGATTTATTGCCAGGTGAACCGCGTTGCTAGGAAAATCTAACTGAACCGCGCTAGGAATGGAGGGTTTATATAAGAGCCGGTCGCAGGGAATAATTAATCAGGTCCTACTATGATGTCCTAGGCCGAGAACAAACTCACGTGCTCATGGGAATCTAGCGTCGCCACGCAGGGATCGGCCACGCTTGTACTGAAGCGGCAATGAAACCTGATGCTTTAACAGGTCAGGTAGGTCCACGATGTCGTCCGAAGTCGAATTAAGCTACCGTTACCCTAATTCTTCGTGTCAGTGCGTCCATGCATCCGTGCAGAAACGACTTCTCCGCAATCCTGTGGAGCGTGGCTAAGGTACACCCCCGCAATTCGGCAACGACAGAGTGGTCTCTTGATAGCTTGGTCATCGCCGTTTCTTCGGTCTGAAAACATTTTCCATCCAACAAGCGTCTGTCGACTTGCATTACACCTCCCCGTTCTGGTACCCCCCTCGTAGTGTTGAGTGGATCTTGCTGCTCAATGTCTCAGGGTACAAATTTCGGCTAATTCGTATTGGCCAAGCGACCTGCACCGCTTCCTTCAGCTGCAACTGTTTTCACAAAGTCTGTCCGACGCGACGTGGTGGGCTAAACACGTGGGTCTCGCACCGCAAAGTGTGCATCTGTCAGGGCCCGGGCTTGCACGTTCGTCTCCTTTTGTACGGCACCCTGGTATTTCCCCGCAATTGGACATAGCCTGAAGCTCCCCATTGGAGGGTAACAGGCCACGCGCTGGATACTATAGGGTCATTTAAGAATCCAGACAATAAAGATCTGGAGTACCGGAAGCTGTGCTACCTCACGAGGTATTGCATAGTGGAGCACCTCAGCGTAAAGTGAGGGGCCTTTCGAGAGCGAGAGGAAAACAACTGCGAGGTATTGCCCGTATCCCTCCTTTCACATGCCGGTATACGACTGTCAACTCATTTTATCCGCAGCCGCATAGCAGTGAGCCGTATTCTCTCTGTTAGGAACTGTTACCGCAAGCTCGAATTTGACTGAACGTTGCTTTGCAGGGTTCCTTGAGAAATGACCTGCCGCCTATCACGGTTTTTCACGTCCGAGGAAACAGGCAGAGTATTGGCTTGCGGTGATAGGTGGTCCTGATCGGATTCACAGGCTGTTAAGAGACATTCGGCCTAATTGATATACCCATCAGATGTGGGAACGCGCGGTATTACGACTCAGTAGACGTCCAGTCGCAGGAGTGAACGATTACCCTTCGGGGCATGTTAAGCACCGAAAGAGGCGCGATGGTAGGAACGCGTCGTACACTCCCTGCATCAAAGAGAACAACCCTTTAGGAACATTTTGATGTTGGAGCCGCTAACGCGGTATTCTCCTATAGATATGATCCTTGATCCTCGGGGACCGGTTGATTTTCGTATGACGGCGGTGGATCGTCGCAGGGATTCAGCAGGCTCTTTACGAGGTCAGAGAACATCGAACGAGACCTAGTGATTGAAGCTCATGTTCCAATGGAATAGAGTAGACTTCGTCTTGCGAGTTGTATTCCTGAGATGGTGTTGATGCGAAGGACCACGAGGCTGATAGCGGCTGTCGAGCAGTCTCCATCCTGATAGAGGTAACATCGAAAAGCTAATCGGTACAGCAAAGGATTCAAGCTGAAAGTCAGCGGACCTTGAGGCTAGACATCAACCGAAGAGTCGATCTAATGAGCCTACCGAGCAATGGAAACACTCAATATTCCTCGGTTCTGCAAGATCCATGTCCTGAAGCACGTTCTTGAGTGCGTTTGCGTACGCGTTTGCAGGGTAATACTCACAATGCACACTTCCGAAAGCGTGATGCAGTCCACTCTTGAGAGTTGTACGATGAGTCTTCCGCAGCAAGAGTTCGGCAGCCAACTTATCGACCATAGCTCTTTTCTCTTGGCTTGGCAAACGATGTGTTGCTCCCAGATGGGTACCGCGAAATCGGGGATAGTGAGGGATGTGCAGAAAATGGATCCAACGAATTGCGACAGATCCGGGCCACGGAACGGAGCATAAACACTCAACCAAGTACACTTTGGTACATGCTCGGTATAGCTTCCTCCCGCATGATCTGTAAATCGGTAGTTGAGAGATATTAAAGGGTATGGTGTGAGTAGGTTCGTGACCTCCATCGGTAAAGGCTGACGCGTCGAGCGTGCCGAGACCGGCACTTTGCAGTGACCCTGCCTAGATGTACCATGTTCATGGAGGATATAATGATGTATCCAGCGTGATTCTGCTCTGGTAGAATAGTGTTGTGGATGAAAGGTGTGAGGGCGGTGGCTTGTTCTGCCGTCTCCCACCGAGCAAAGAAAAAGCGCTAGCCTGGAATCGGTAAATTCACGATAGCATCTTCCCAATCAGCCGCAACCACACTCAACGTTGCTGGAACATGTTTTCCACGCACTCTACTTTGTCTATATGTGTATTGCAGTCAATAATGCCATTCTACACGGTTGAGGCACTGGATTTTGTCACATGTCGCCTCCGGATTGAACTAGGAAGAGCTCTCTACTTATTGGCGGCTAACGCAAGCTCTCCAGAGCTACGACAAGCGATTCCGTCTTGATTAGAAGCAAGGCCTGCACATTGCGGAGGCCTGCACATTACGGAGGCTTTGGCCGCTCAGAACCAGGATCCGGATGAATGAGGGTCCCTAGATGGCCATTATAGACCCAGGCATGAGCCCTTTTCACCTTCCATTTCCCTAGACTTGATCGAACACCAATATGCTTCGACCATCAGTGCTTGGAACGAGTAACTAGATTTTCCTCACCAAGCTTGATGATAGCGACAGTATGATAGCTGGATTTCAGTAAAAGGCGCCTCCAATGTCTTCCTACGCGTCCGGCAAGAGTATCAACATGTACGTCCACCCCGCCAATGGCTTAATACCATCATCGCCGGGATCTTAGCATGCAAAATGTCTGGGTCAACAAGCCACGCAGCAGCAGCAAGCGGTAAGATGTCCCACCGTGCCCACCGATGCCAATATGAAGGGACTAAAAGGCTTCCTGCCACAGTCGCGTTCAGGCGCTGTACAAAACCACCACACATGTCGCAATGAGATTAGGCTTCGACGGTTGCCAACATACCGCCGTTTCCACGTCCGAGAGAACAGCCAACTTTGTTACTCGCGATAACGGGTACTTCTCGTTGTACTCAGAGGCCGTTAAGAGTCAGCTAATACACTTCAAGTGTGCATCGGATGTGGAAACACGGCGTCGGCCTACGGTGAATGCCCGGCATTCAGCCTATCCGGTACGTTGTCAAAGATAGGAGACTGCATCGTCAATCTTCCTATGTCACACCAAGTCAATAGCTTCGCAGAATCTGGGTCGACAAGAGTCGATTGATGCGCAGGAGATCTCCTTCATCTCGGGCGTGTGCATGGAGAAAAGGGCTGACCGAGCATCGAAACCGCACCAAAATCCGCTGAGCTTCGAGATTAGCCACGGGGCGCGGGCTTGTCAGTTGACATTTTAGTCAAGTCGACCGATATTCGAAAGGACCGAATCAATTGGGATCGCATTGAGTCGGCACGACAACAATTCGGCACAATAGCTACGGTGGTGGGAATAAGCTTTCGATCTGCAATCTGGATTCATCGCATCGAAGGGTGATCCACAGAATCGCCCCCCGAAAGTGCAGCGTGGCAGAAAATCGGCGCCTTGCAATGGTTATCGATATGCCCTCGCTTCCCGCTGTAAGACGACGGCGCGTGCAATGAACCACGGGACAGGAAACGCTAAAAATTCTAGTTCGACATGGACAGCTGTCGGGAAATTCAGCACTGCAGGAGATGGGGCGCTTCATCTGTAGCTCTTTCTAAGACTGAGAAGCTACAGCCTGTCAACCGTCGAAAGTATCACAGTATGTGTGCCTCAAGATAGGCCCGAGGATCTTCACATTTCTGCACACGAGCGACGATGGACTCTGCAGGCGCTGGTCCGACCGGCCACATTGCATGTGAATCGGGAACAGTGTTTTCGCGCTGCAGATGTGGCGCCGGGTGACGATAGGCTTGCGAGCAGCAATGCACTCACGCCTAGAACCTCCATCGCCTAGCTCCACGTGGTGGTGCGCTAGGCCGGCCAACTCATTCCCTATTGGCAGAATCATCGAGGAGCTTCGGGAGACAGGCTGGCGGGAATCGAGCCTTGGGGACGAAGTTGACGGGAGTCCGAAAAGCGAACCTGATTGCCACAGGGGTCTGCACGACTGCACCTCTCCAAACGGTGAACTGCCTCTGGTCTCCAATTTACAAACACAAGGCTGGCTGGACACAACAATATGAAAGCATGCTCTCGAGCTATAAGAAACGGATCGTTTGAGATAACGACGTCGCAGAAGCTTCGAGTGGTCGCTTTTTTAGAACATGCAAAAACCGTAAGGCACGCTGCAGGGGTAATGCAGAAGGATGCGCCAAGTGTTTGAGGATCAGCCACAGGCGGGATCTGGCTCCGACCCGACGACGATCTCAGCGCGTACCTGGCATGAGCGTTTCGAGAAATGTCCACCGTTTCTTTCCTTTGCCTCCCTGCCATTGGACCAACATTCCAGTTTTCGTTTGGTTTCACGCCGTCTGCACGCGAAAGAAGTTAGCAAGCCACCAAGGCAGGCTCTGCAGTTCCCACCGAAGCGTCTGCGCTGACGGAGCTCCCCTGGTCTAATCTCAAGTCCGCTGATTTTATGCATCATGACCTTTGCGCGCCCAGCACGCGGCTAACCACCCGCATCCAAAGCTGCACAAGCCATGCGGCGCTCACTAATGCCCCTTGGATGAGGCTATGGGAACGCCGCAAATTTGGCCCATGATACAAATACAATCCGTATCCCTAGGATTCCAAGGTCACCCAGTGTCTCACACCTTTGGCTTCCGGTACAGGAATACCATCCATTCTTTCGCACCTTCATTCATTCTTTTCAGAGTCCGAGACTCGTTCCATTCACTTTCAACCAGCTCATTCCTTGCTGGTCTTTGACTTCTCGACCTACCTCCGAATCCTTTTCCGTCTCCATCAATACCAATATCAGACACCATGTTCACCAACCTTATTGCCCTCACCGCCGGCTTGGCTGCCACAGCCGCAGCATTCGATTGTCATGGCCCCTATTTCAGCTTCTACAACCGCAATGGGCCAGCGATGAGCTTCCAGCGTTTGGATCCTGCCCTTTTTCCCGGGCAGGAGAGCCCCCATCTTCACTCTTTCGACGGTGGCAATGCCGTTGCTGCAGACATGACGTTCGAGACAACGCAGAGCTCGACTTGCACCACCGCACGCATCAAGCCTGACAACAGTTTGTACTGGCGCCCAACCCTCTTCTGGAATGGCAACAACACAGGCTTCTACCGTGTGCCAGACAAGTTCCTAAAGGTCTACTACAAGTTTGGCGATGCTGGAAATGTACGAGCCAACGTCACCGAGTTCCCTGAGAACTTCCAAATGATTGCGGGTGACCCATTCAAGCGAGCTGATGGTGACAACCCTGGCAACGTCAAGTGGGCTTGCCTGGGTGAAAACTATGCTCGTATCGACTCCATGGGCTTTCCCAAGGGCTTCACATCCTGCAAAGAGGGCCTGACTTCCGAAATCACATTTCCTGCTTGCTGGAACGGCAATGACATTGACCCCAAGAACCCGACTGCGCACATGGCCTGGCCCACCGAGCCTGGAACTGGTCTTGACGCTTGTCCTGCTGGCTTCAAGCACGCCCGTTTCCCTACCATCTTCATCGAGTTCTGGTACGATGTATCTGGCTTCGATGGTCAATACAGTGCCGACGACGTCCCGTGGGTCCTGTCCAACGGCGATCCCACCGGCTACGGCTTCCACGCTGACTTCCGCAACGGCTGGAAGAAAGGTGTTCTCGCGAAGGCCACTGCTGAGGAAGGTTACTGCAACTGCGGTTGCGGCTGCGGTAACGACCAGATGAAGGAGTGCTTTGGAGATGATCAGGTCAACGATGACAACGACGCTGACTTCAAGACCTGCTCCGCTGCCCACCCTGAATTCCCAGGTGACGACAAGCTTGTTCTCGACAAGCTCCCTGGATGCAACCCAATCCAGGATGGACCTGCCAGGGCCACCCAGGCTACTGGTGCGGGTTGCAATGCCACACCTGCTCCTGGCAATGGCGGTGGCAAGGCCTCATCTGCTGCTCCCTCTGCTAGCGCTACTCCTGCTCCGTCCAAGGGCGCTTCATCCAAAGCCTCTTCTCCATCCAAGTCTGCCTCAGTTGCCGACGCTGAGACGACCGCTGCTGCTCCATCGATGACTATCAGTCTTGGGAACAAGGGCGAGGGCGAACAGGCTGGAAATGGCGGCGAGTACGCTACGGTTGCGCCGGAGTCTTCCGGCAACGGGTAAGTTGAAACTGCTCACTCATCTTTTGACGTCAACTAAGTTGGATAGCGATTACCAAGCTGCTACCAGCCTTCCGGTTCTCTCCTTCGCTTCCGGCTCGTACGCCTCGCCCACCCCAGCTGTTCCCGCTGAAACCTCCGCTCCTGCTCTCGAGGGCGGCGATGGGACTTGTGCGGCTCCTACCACTGTCACAATCACTCCCACAGTCTATGTCACTGCTGGGATGAGCGGGCCAAACGCGACCTCGTGCGATCTCGGCACTGTTTACAAGACCGTAACAAACACGGCCACAGTTACTGTCTCGGCAGCGAGCCACAAGGTGCGCAGGCATGCGGACTACCACAAGCAGTAGATGCCCTCTTGCGGGAGAGGACGCCGGGTTCAGGGCATCAATTTCTGGCCTTGCTTACCAGCATTCACTTTCAAACGACTTGATGTATTATTTACTCAACGCAGCGTCTTGCACTTGCACTGGAAAGGAGGGGGTTTGGGCTTCACGGTGTGACATTGCACGGTCTTCTCACTTTCCCCTTCGAACAAGAAACCTCTTTGGGATCGGATTATCTTCTTTTGTACATATACTTGAGCTTCTTTGGACCAGAGACGTCCTGCCACATGCGCATAGCATCGAATGAATGGGCTAAATGCCTAAGTGACGAATCATTGCGCATCTTTCCACTGGTATTGAGGTTTAAGAAGACTCCCCGTACCAGCTGAGCGAGAGAACAACCGAGAATATAGACTCGCCTCGTTAGTACCGCCTACCAACCACTTATTGAACACCATTCAGTGGAATACACGCTTCGGATTCTCATCACCTTCCGGTCCACATTCACCCTTCCTACCCAGCCCTGGAATTCTGGGCGATTCGCTGTCCACCAACATACTTCGTCCGCACGCTACGCAACACCTGCCCCTCACGTCGTCCGCCCAGGGCTGCTCATCTCACGGAACCCGAAGGACTGGACGCCGAAGCCCACGCACGTTATCAGCGTTACACACGTCCTTTATCGAACGATTCGTCAAGGTTCTGACAATCCGTGCGCATCCTTCGCAGGAGCACAAACATTGCATTCGGTTCGGGAGACGCACGGCGCTCAATCCCATTGAGGTTAGGAAAAAGGTGAAATATGTGTTTCATCTTCTGTTTTCGGAAATAATGTTGCGTTCCCGAGAAATGACGTGTCGGGGTGGCTGTCATAGGTAAAATGAAGGGGCAGGAATGTGGCAGGGGCAACGCATGTGGGCGTGGGGCTAGCGTGGGAAAACGTGAGAGCTAGCGAGCCGGAGTATAGTAGGCGACAAGTAGATTAGAGAATAAAACTTTTTTATAAGTTAAATATTAAAGTATAGCTATACCTGATATACTATATATTATTAGTAACTATTACTTACTATTACTAGATATATAATATACTATAAATAAATTATAAAAGTAGTAACGTACTCTACGAGTTAGCTAGTTATATAAGTTCGCTAGTTACTTTTACTAAGCCTCTACTAAAATATATACTATTACGTAATATCTTAATAATAATAATATATAGAACTTTTTAATAAGTACTAGATATAGCTTACTCTTTAAGCTATTAAATAAGATATAATACTCTCTTAATAATATACTATAAATAAATTTAACGTCTTATAATAAATACTAAGCAATTAACGCGTTAAATAACCTCTATAAGCTAGTTACTAATCTAAATTAAAAATTTAATAAAAATTAAAGAGAATATAATTATTAAGTATATACTTAGACTAGTAGCGCGTAGATTTTTTTTTAACTTATAGACGTTACTATTATAGCTAATTCTTTACGCGCTAAGTATAGATTAGACTAAATTAGTATAAACTAGTTTAGTATATTTATTAAATACTACTCTAAGCTTATAATAAAGTTTAATTATAAGTATAATTATAAGAGAGCTTTTTATAAGAACTTTAGACTTTTAAATAACTAATACTCTTTAGTAGCTAATATAAAAGCTAAGTATAGAATTATAAATAAAGATATATATAACTTTAATAAGATAAGCTTTATAATAAGCTAAATTACTATTAGAGTAGTTATTATAGCTTTAGAAAGACGTAAATAGCTAAAGTAATCTAACTAAATAATAGAGAATAAATAATAATTATCTAAAGTATTAATATAATAGAATAAGCTATCTTACTTTTTATTATTCTTAAGACGTAATATTACCTCTTAAGCTAGTATAAAGATAGTAATATACTCTAAAACTAAATTATTAAAGTTTTTAAAAATAGCTAAATAAATAATAAGCTTAGTCTTATATAGTTAAAGTACTTTAACGCGTATATAAAGAGGTAAACTATTAGAGTAGTATATCTACTTATTATTAATAGCTATAAAAGCTATAATTTATTAAATTTCTAAAAGTATTATAAAAAAAGTAATATTATTATAGTTTATATATTTTTATACTTATTATACTTTTTTTAGCTATTTAATATACGCTATTTTATCTTATTAAAGAAGATATATAGGCGCTAAGTTAAAGAGCTTATACGCGGCTAAACTATTTATATTATAAAATAAAAGTTTCTCTCTTACTTTAAATATACTTTTAATACTATAATAACTTTTAGTAATATTTAAAAAGAGTTTTAAAATACTAAATTAGTTTTATTTAACTTAAAATAAGTTCTTTTAGCTCTTAATATTAAGCTATATACGCCTTTACTACTTCTTTCTAATAATAAGCTCTAATAGTTATAAACTCTCTATAATATTCTAAAATTAAAGTTATAATTAATACTTATAAAGAAGAGAATTTAGAAGTATCTAAATAGCTTATTAATATCTATAGTTAAGACCTTTAAGTAGCTTACTAAAGGTATAGTAATTATAGCATATAAGCTTATATTATTATAAAAAAAAGTTACTAAGTATTAAACTACTAATAAAGCTACTACGTAATAAAAATTATATAAAAGAAAGTAAATCTAAGTAAAGAGAACTTTAATAGTTAAAAATAGATTATATTTAGTTATACTTTAAAACTTTAGCGCGCGTAGTAATAGTAAAAAGTTAAAAAAGTAAGTATATACTAAGATAAATAAATTATCTTAAAGATAGTATAAATAATATAATATAACTAGGTATAACTTCTATATATATAAGTAAGTAGTAAAAGTAGACTTTAAATAATATCTTATATTATATTATATAATATAGAGCTAACGTAGGCTATTATATACTAAAATAGAGTAGTTTTAATAGAGACTTAGTAAAAGTAACTAGCGAACCTATATAACTAACTAACTTATAGAGTACGTTATTATAAATTTATTTCTTATAACTACTATATAAGAAGTTATAAAATCTATAAAAAGCTAAATTACTAAACTAAGATAAGAAAATAGTTAATTAAAAAAGACTTAGTAAAGAGAGATAGTATAAAGTATAAAAGTAGATAACTTTAATAGTAGATTATAAATAGTAGAGATATAAATAACTTAAAAGTAAAATTAGTAATAAATAATAAAGAGATAGAAGCTACTTAGAAGATTACTATATTATTATAGTTATAATTAAATAGCTTCTACTATTAAGAAATATTAGATAAATAAAGAATATTACTAAAAATATAGTAAGTAATATAGTAAAGTATAAGGCTCTACTCTTACTATACTAAGTCTAATTAGACTTAGTCTATATCTCTTTTTTATAAATCTCTTTCTTTTCTTTATTTCTTTTATCTCTTTAGCTTAGAATAGTTTTAATTTACTATAATAATTTAAGAGGTTTACCTTATAAGGCCTATACTTTATATTATTCTAAGCTTAATCTCTTTAGCTATCTAGATTTAGTAGTAACTTAATACTAAGTCTATAAGATCTTACTCTACGTAGAGTAAATAAGCTCTCTTTACTTTAGAAAATATCTAAAAAAGTAAGAGCTCTAATAAGTAATATATTATAAGAGATAAAGAAGCGCGTTATAAGATTAGATCTTTAGTAAGTAATATACTATAAAAAGTAGAAAGACGCGCTATAAGACTAAATAACTCTTAAAAGAAGACTTTATATCTTAGTAAAAGAGCTAAAGAAGTAGAGAGTAATATAGTAAGATAAGACTTATATATATAAAACTCTCTACTTAAGCTAAGTATTTATAAAAATATACTCTCTTTTTTTTAGAAGAATTACTAATTAGCGCGTTATTAGGTAATACGTATTATAAGTAAAAAATTATCTAAATCTTATACTTTACTCTTTATTAGTAGTTTAGCTAAGTTAAATATTTAATAAGAAGTATTATAGCTTCTAATTTACTTTAAAAGAGTAGCTATATAAATTTACTCTTATAAGTTTATAAAATATAATTACGCTCTTATTTTTAAGTCTAATACTAAGTCTTACTTTTATAATTTACTACCTTTAGAGACTTCTCTAAATCTAACCTTTTAGATAAAGAGTTAAGTAAAGAGACTATTAAATTAGTAAATTAAATAAACTAAATAGTTTAGAAAACTAATACTAACTACTTTTATAAGTCTATACTTCTCTTCTATTATGCTAGCGTAGAGTATAACTCTAGAATTAATATAGCTTTACTAAAGAGTATATAGAAGTAATTATCTAAAGATCTAAAGTTATTTTATAATATTATTAAAGTATACTAGCTTATAAAAGTTATCTCTAATAACTACTACTTAAGAGAGACTTATCTCTTTATAAATAGCTTATTATAGTTATTCTATAGAGAAACTACTATCTAAGAGCTTTTTATAGATAATCTAAATAAAGGCGCTTAAAACTAATATCTTATTTATAAAAATCTTAAAGCCTGCGTCTATATATATACTAACTTAAGCTAATTATCTTTCTCTATACTAATTATAGTTAACTATAATAAGACTAAGTTTTTATAGTAGAAATCTACGCTATTACTCTATACTAGTTATAAGAAACTAAAAAAGTATCTCTATACTTTCTTATAAATTACTTTCTATAATCTAGTACTAAATAGAGAAGTATTATAAATAAAGCTAGAGCTTAAAAAAGCTAGATATAACTATCTATTATACTTCTAGAAATATCTAGATACTAATTTTAAAGAACTAAGAAAGGTAGAGTTTAAGAGAATTAAATTCTTATCTTTAATATACTCTCTAACTACTAGTAGATAGAGTACTAATAATAAGAAAAGTAAGCTAAGAAACTTAGCTAAAGCTAAGTTTAACTTATAAATCTCTATAACTATATTAGTCTTCTTTTTTAATATAAAGAAATTAGATAATCTAGATAGCTTTAGCCTATATAAAAGTCTATCTCTAAGAGATTTAAGTAATAAACGTATAAACTACTTAGATCTCTATAAGAGTATAATCTAATATAAGTGCTTAATTATTCTAGACCTCTCTAAGTATAGTAGCTTATCTAATTAGTACTAAAAATAAAAGTAATAGATAAAATATAAACTTATTACTAATAAAAATATTTAATTTAACTCTAACGTAGTAAACTAGTAGTATAATATATATAACTATATTACTAACTATTTTAAGAGATTCGCAGCTACTACGCTTAATATCTACCTATTAGATAACTTTATTTATATTATATAGAATATCTAAAGAGTACTCTTAACTTTATTCTATAACTCTTATAAAGCTCTTAACGCTTAAAACTACTTTAAATACCTATACTAAAACTAATTTACTAACTTTAACTAATTTATTCTATAGTTTAATTAACTATATATTACTACTAAGCTATTTCTTTTAGAATAAAAGATAGAGTTTATAAATAAGCTAATAATAGAGCTATAAGTATCTCTAGCTATNTATANANAGAATNTANNTATCTTATATACTAAACTTATANACTATANCTAAGCTACTAACNNCATTATATAGTCTAAATAAAACTAAAANTAAGAATANATAATANNNANAATTTAAAGAGNCTNTACGNNTAANTTATCTAANAATATTCTCTAACTTTATAAGTNTTCTAGTANCTCTATANCTAAACTAANNTTATTAAAAGAATAGNTAATAAAGNAGAACTACTANGNCTACTATCTTAAAGAATANACTATANAGTACTAANNTANTTATAANATATATATAAATATAACTTATATANAAATNTAAGCTAATATTAAGAATAATACTATCTACTAATTTAACTATAATAAAGAAGATAAGCTCTTAGATTTAAACTTAGACTTATNTTTAAATAAGAAATACTANAGNANGACTNCTTCTTAGTATACTATATTANAGTAATTAATAGTAATAAACTTACGCTTAATATACTATTTAATAATAACTCTCTTACTATCTTTATAATACTTATATTATATAGTAAAGAATTAGCCTATAGACTAACGCTACTTAATATAGACGCTAGTCTTCTAAATGCTCTAGATAAGAAGTATAAAGATAAAGTCGCGTAATTACTCTAACTCTAGTTTACTAAACTATTTAAGTTAGTAACTTTTAGAACTTACTAAGAAGCTAGAATAAAGCGAGTTTTAGAAGCTATTTAACTAAAGTTATAAATTAATTAGCGTATAGTTACTACTTAGTTTATTCTTGCGGATATTAGCTACTATAATATAATTATAAGGCGTAAGTTTTTTAAGATAATATATATAAAGATAGATCTAGTAAACTACCGTCTAAAGTAGCTAAATAATTACTACCTTTAAATCTAGTCTTATATAATTATTTCTTAAGAGTCTTCTATCTTATACTCTCTAGAATATTAGCGCGACGCTAAGGCCTATAATACTAAATTAGAAGCTAATATTTAAAAGTAAGAGATATTATAAGAATTTAAAAAGTAAGATTCTCTTATAATAAGCTTATATTTTCTTTTATATAGTAAGAAGCTCTACTAGTTACTAGATATCTCTAACTATATACTTATTACTAAATTTAAATAAAATACTTCTAAAGAGCGCCTACTACGCAAACTCTATAAATATAAAAAAAAAAGAGACTAGACTATAGAAGTAACTACTATACTTATAAAAGATATAGCTATAATTATATAGTAAGAAGAGTAGATCTATTAGTTAATCTAAAAGCTAAAATAATATTAAGACTTTACTATAAAAGAGTACTACTTAAATCTATTTAAGTTTATAAAATAATTAAACTACTATAAGAATCTCTATAAAATAGAGAACTATCTCTACTCTATATATAAAAAGAACTTAGCTCTATTCTCTAAAAACTCTTACTAACTCTATATAATCTAAAAAGACCTATTATCTACTAAAATTAACTACTACTTTATTAGAGCGCTAGACTTTAATCTCGCCTTTAAATAAAAAGAGTTAACTATTAGTATTAGTATTACTAAGATAGCGGTATTAATTACTTATAAAGAGTATTCTCTAGATACTAAGTTAGATATATAGTAGCTATTAGATAATAAGCTTTTCTATATAAAATAGGCTAGCGTAACTTTAGAGTATTTCTTTAAGACTAAGTTTAACGCGCTACCTTTATACTAATATAGCGTTAACTATAAAATCGTACTTATAAAAAATATAAATAAGCTTATTAAAAGCCTACTATATAGAATATCTTTAAAATATCTTAAACTTCTTAAAGTATATTTTAAGAATTACTTTAAAAGAGGCTTTATTAAGAGAAGTAAGACTAGCTTTACCTTATCTATTCTCTTTATAAAAAAAAGTAGATAGAGAATAGTAGTTTTACATTAATTACTATAAATTAAACGCGATTATAAATAAAAATATTATATCTATACTACTAATATAGAAGATTTTATAATTCTTTTTAAAGGTAAGAGTCTTTATAAAACTAGATATTTATAAAGTCTTCTACTAAATACGCCTATTACTAAATTCTAAAGAAGTAATAGTCTTCTATACGCATTATAAAACTTTTAAATATAATATACTTCTCTTTAGCTTATATAATAGCCCCGCTATATTCTAATACTTTATTAACTTTATTTTAGAGAATCTACTAAATAAGTTCTATACTACTTATCTTAATAATATTTTAGTTTACTTAAATAACTTATTAAAATATAAAGAATATATTTATTAAATTCTAGAGCGTCTTAAAAAGATAGGCCTCTAAGCTAATATTAAGAAAAGTAAGTTTACTATTACTAAAACTAAGTTTCTTAGCTTTATTATTAGTACTAGCGGCGTCTATATANACTCTAANAAAACTATTATTATATAAGACTAAAAATTACTAATTACTCTAAGATTACTATAGAGTTTTTTTAAATTTTATAACTTCTACCGCGAGTAGATATATAACTTTAGTAAAATATACTAATCTCTAATCTAGCTAACTAAAAAAGGGGCTTTTTAATCTCTTAATATATAAAAATACAGCTTCTTTAAGCGCCTAAAATAGGCTATAACCTCTAATAAGATACTTATATTTTACTTACTCTACTAAAAAATACGTATAGAAATAGATACTAGTAGTAGTATTATTACTAGCGTACTATTCTAGTTATAAAATAATAGTAAATAGCGTTTTATCTTCTTTTATAGTAGAATAATATCTACTACAGAGAGAAACTATAATATTTATAATAAGAAAATACTTATAGTTATAGCTTATCTATTTAACTAGAAGCTCTATCTCTAGATTCTATAAAAGACGCCCTTTTAAATTCTTACTAACTATAAAGCGCTTAAGTATTTTACTACTAAGCGCTAACTAAATAGTTAATAAGTAGAATAGATAGAAAAGCCTACTAACTTCTACTTTACTATTATTTATTACTTTAGTACTACTAATATTATAGCTAACACTCTCTTCTATAAGTAAGAGAAGATTAAAACGTAGAAGAAGAAAGCTACTATTATAAAAACATTTACTTTACTTTATCTAAAGTATACTTTAAATACTACTTAAGACGTTCTTATAGCTATTCTAATAGCTATAATAAACGCCTTAGATAAGACTAAGACTATTTATAAATATACTTCTCTACTAAACTCTATTCTATAGTTAATTATAGTAAACTATAACTACGCTAACTTAGAGAAACTATATAAGAAAGCTTACTAAGAAGAGAAGAATAGTTATTAACTTAATCTCTTAGACTTACTTATCTTTTAAGAAAGGCTTATTATATCTAAAGTTAATAATCTATAAACTAAGATAGTTTAGTTTATATATTTAGTATAGACTTCTGCCTATTTTAGTATCTCTAAAACTCTAAGTCTTCTAAGAGAAAGTTACTACTAAAGTAAGATATAGAATAACGTAGAAATCTACGTCTATATATATAAGAAGTATAGATAGTTTTATAAACTCTATAATAAGATATCTAAACTACTATAGTTACTTAATATTCTTAATAGACTATAGTAATATATTAGTATTAACTTTCTTATACTACTCTTTAATAAGAAGAGGTATAATAAAGTATTTATAGTAATAAACTATCTATTTAAGCGCAGCTTTACTTTACTATACTATAGAACTACTACTACTTAAGACGCTACTAAGATATATTATATATATATTTTTCGCATCTTTAGCTTTTTAGAGAAAATTACCTCTAATTAAGGCGCTTAGTTTATTAGTAACTTTTTAGCTAAGTTATACTTATTACTAAATATTAATTAAGCTCTCTTTTTAGCCTTCTACTAGTAGACTAATAGTTAAGTAAAAGTCTATAATAAGACTCTACTATAATAACTTTACTACTTTATTAGTTTCTACTAAGATAATTAGTTAAACCTACTATCTTTTATAAACTAGATCTAAGTTATTCTTCTTTAAAATAGTACGGGCTTTAGCTTATATAAGATAAACTTCAGCTATAAGCTATAATATTTATTTAATTAGCGTAATTAAGTCTACGCTAGTACTGCCTTTACCTCTCTTATAGCTAGAGAGGCCTAGGAGTTCGCTAAATATAGAGCTAATACTATAAAAAGAACGCTTAAGAGCGCTAAATTTAGTATAGCTATAGCTATAAAGTAATAAGCTATCTAGGTAAATAAGTACTACTATAAGCCTAATTTTAGGTCTAAAGACCTTATCTATATTATTAAAAAGAACTTTAAATTACTATAACTAATATAAAAACTAAATTATTAAATTTATAAACTTTACCTAATACTGCGTAAAAAAGGCTACTTCTTTAAAGTCTAACTACCTCTTTATATAAAAATTTATCTAGTATTCTCTCTAGATAGGCTATGTAAAGCTAGTACTAAGCTATCTAACTAGTAATAACCTAAAGAACTACCTATTATAGTAGATAGTTATCTAGAATAGCTAGTTAAAGAGATTCTTAACTATAAGCTTTTCTAAGAAATAATTCTCTACCGCGCTAAGTAAGTAGGTTATAATAATAATAGAGCTTACTATTTAGCTAGCGACTTTATAAATACGCCTAAGCTTATTAAAGCCTATTATAAAGCCTACTCTAAGAAGTCTAGTTTACTTTAAAGATTAGATAACTAACTATAAGCTATAAAAGAGAATTAGTTTCTAGAATTTATAAAGAAAGATAAGCTCCTGCTAAAACTAACTATAAGAAGACTATCTAAGTTAACTAAGACGTAATTCTAATTATCTATAATATTAACTACTCTTAACTTTATTCTCTACTATAACGCTAGAGTAGCTATAAAGAAATAACTTACTAAAAGTAATTATAGCTTAAAAAGTACTACTTATAGTAACTAACTCTTACTAGAATTACTATAACTATAGTATTTAGTAAGAAATTATATAGCGCTTAATACGCTAACTTTTAGATTTTATTTATCTATATTAATAGCTAGAAGCTCTAAACTGCTATAATACTACTAAAGGCTCCTCTAGAGAAAACTCTAAAAAACGCTAATTTAAAGATTATACTAATCTAAAAAGATACTCTCTAAGCTCTAATACTTCTATTAGGCGCTATATCACCTATATTAATAGCTAGATTCTCTAAGAGTATCTCTAAACTACGTAACGTTTTAACTAGAGAGGCTCTAAAAGGCGTAAATTTAGAGACTATACTAATCTAAAAAGATACTCTACTAGTCTTACTTACTATATATTCTTTAGTATAGGCGTTTAGCTATTTATAAGTCTACTATTTTAGTTTATTACTAAGCTATCTCTAGCGCTCTTATACTTTACTAAGTATCTAAAGTCTAGTCTATCTAAAGAGATACCTTATAAGTTTTTAGAGTCTTTAAGAACTTACCTTTTATATATATTTAAGCTATAGTAGTATATAATTATTATAAGTTTAGAGGTTTTATTTAAGATAGAGTTAACTAGCGGACCTATTTTATTAGTAAAATAAGTTAAGAATACGTAGGCTTATATAAACTATAAGCGCCGTAAGATAAGAATTTAAGTACTTAGTTATTTTAGATGAATAGAAAATTAGTAAGAGCTAGAGACTAGAGATTACCTCCTCTCTCTCTAAAGAGAGAGAAGAGGCTTTAGAGAGGCTTTAGAGAGAGGGGTAGTATAAGGCTCTACTCTTATTACGCTAAATCTAATTAAGCTTAGTCTATATCTCTTCTTTATAAATCTCTTTTTTTTCTCTATTTCTTTTATCTCTTTAGCTTAGAATAGTTTTAATTTACTATAATAATCTAAGAGGTTTGCCTTATAAAGCCTACGCCTTATAATCTAGACTATATTATAACCTCTAAGAGTGTATAAATAGAAGAAGATTAGATATAAATAATCTAAAGATAGCTAGAGCTAAAAATAGTAAGAGAAGTAAGAATCTTTATTAAATTTACTAACTACTATTAACGCTTTATTAAAGGCTTTTCTAGAATAGTAGCGCTTCTAAATTAAGTAACTAAGAAGTTAGACTTAGCCTAAAAAGAGTAAAAGTAATAAAATAAAGAATCTCGCTTAATAACTCTCTCTAAAGAGGCTAAGGCTAGCTTTAAGAAGTTAAAAGTAAGCTTTTCTAAAAAGCTCTTATTAGCTTATTTCTAATCTAGCCTACTCTTATAAGTAAAGATAGACGTATTAAGTTATATAATCTTAGATATTCTAAGCTAACTTAGAGTAGGTAAGAATAAAAAAGAATAGTAGTACTTTATTATATTCTTCTTCTAAAAGATAATAGTAGTAGAGAGGAATTATAATATATATAATAGAGAGCTACTCGCGATTATAAAGACCTTTAAGTATTAAAGGTACTATCTTAAGAGAGCTCTCTACTAAGTATTACTACTTACTAATTATACTAACCTATAAGACTTTATAACTACTAAAGTCCTATTAAGAAGATAGATATAATAGGCGGAGTAGCTTATAGTCTTTAACTTCTCTATTACGTATTAATTAGGTAGATTAAACCTAGCTAATAGGTTTTTAAGATAGCTAAACTATAAGTCTCTTAGTATTATAGAAGAAGACTATCTTAGTAGCTAAAGTTATTTCTATAAAGAGCTAATACGTAAGCTTAAGCTTAATAAGAGTAGTAAAGGCTAGTCTAAAACTTATAAAGTAAGTTAACTTTAGATCTTCTAAGATCTTACACTAGTAGTACTAATCTTAAGAAGTTTTATTTATAGAGAATAGAAAACTACTAGGCTTATAGATTTTATTAGAGATCTAGATAACCTCTTAGTAAAGATAATTACTAAAAGAATAGAGAATAATAAGTAGACTTAAAAAGTAAAGTTAGAATAGTTAAAGCTAATCTAAGATAAGGTACTCTAAGTACTTTACTAAGTAAGAGTATAAGGTAGCTTACTTATATTTAAGAATAAACTATACGTCTCTAAAGA
>JAFHBV010000385.1:0-67890 GCA_019022785.1 Pseudomonodictys pantanalensis | reverse complement strand
CCCCCAGCTTTCTCAGCAGCCGCACAGCTCGAGATGACATCCGAGACGCCATCGCCCCCCCCAGATCGCGGCCGGCCCGGCGAGGCAAGCAGGCGGCACGATGAAGCTGTCAGCAGAGAACTGTCGCCCTGGAGCGCCAGGCGCGCCATGACGGAGCAGCTCAACCAGGCCAAGGGAGTTTTGCCTCGCACCACCGGCCCCACGCCCAGCCGAGACGGTCAGCGAACAGGTAATGCAATCAGGAATAATGCCACCCAATTGCGGGAGAGGAATGGGGCCTCCCACCCACCCTCTCGTGGGGAACGACGTGAGGGGGATCGACCGCCAGCACCAGCACCAGCATCAGCATCGAGGGAGTTCAGGGACAGGTCGAGGGTCGACCGCCGGGATTGCCCGAGAGACCGTCGGCGAGACACGAAGAAAGAGGTGCCGTCACCCCCAGCACCCCCCGCAAAGCGCAGTCGAGAAACTTCGCCAGAACCCTACCGCAAGCCGCGTGGCCCTTCGCAAGAGGCCAAGGACGAGCCTTTGCCGGATATAAAGCGCGAGAGGTCACGGGACAGACACCGGGACAGGTCAAGGGAGAAGCACCGGGAGAGGTCAAGGGAGAGACACCGAGATCGGTCCGGAGACAGGCGCCGCGATAGGTCTACAGAGTCGCAACGAGACAGGTCCAAAGACCGGAGGCGAGACCGGTCAAGGGACAAGGTACGGGAGCGATCCAAGGACCGCAGGCGGGATAGGTCCAGGGATAAGGTGAGGCATAGGTCCAGGGAGAGGAGACGGGACAGGTCAAAGGACAAGGGCCGAGATAGGTCGCGGGAGAGGTACCGCGACCGTTCAAGAGAGCGACGACGAGACCGATCAAGGGACGGCAAGCGCAACCGGTCAAGGAATCGCTCCAGAGATCGGAAACGCGACCGCTCGAGAAACCGCCAGCTCACGCGCCGCCGTGACCGCTCGCGCTCAAAAGCCCGCCGCACCCGGTCCCGGTCCCCAGCTTCATCCACCTCCCCGCCTCCCAAACGTGTCCGCCATACCCGCTCTCCCTCGCGCTCCCCACCACCTCGCTCGCGCAACCCCCTCCCCTCGCAAGAGCTCTCCTTCCGCGGCGTCGACAACTCCGACCAGACCCCTACCAAGTATGGTGGCGCACCGCCCAACTTCCAAAAGCCAAACTTCAAAACCACTGGCCTCCTCGCCCAAGCCGCCAACCGCGTCGAGGGCACAAAGATCTCGCTCAAATACCACGAGCCCCCCGAAGCCCGCAAACCACCGTCTTCTTCTCCCTGGCGCCTCTTCGTCTTCAATGGTGATGACGTTGTCGACACTATCGAGCTACACCTCCGCAGTTGCTGGCTTTTGGGCCGACAGAAGGAGGTGGTGGACTACGTAATCGACGAGCCGAGCGCGAGCGGCCAGCATGCTGTGATTCAGTTCCGGTATATCGAAAAGACGACCGAGGATGAGTTTGGCGTGAGGAGTAAGAAGGGCAGGGTTAGGCCGTATGTGATTGATTTGGAGAGTAGCAACGGGACCGAGTTGAACGCCAAGGAGATTGAAGGCGGGAGGTATGTCGAGTTGAGAGACAAGGATATCTTGAAGTTTGCGGATGATGAGAGGGAGTATGTGGTTATGCTGCCGCCGAAGGAGTAGGTAGTTTGATGAGCCAGGTGGACAGATTGGGACCCTTGCGCTATGTTCTAGATTTGGCGATGCCGATTCATATTGATTGGCACACGCTTGATATCTTGGAGAGCCGACTCCTCGCTGCTGACCAAGGTGGGTATGGAAAATCATTTGGAGATGACCAGTATACCCAAGGTTGAGATACAAGAACGATTGTACTGGAGAACAAAATATCATAATCCTACAGGGACTCATGCATGAGCAATCTCATCAAACACTGCACCTATGATACAAAGATACACAGGAGAAGCTTTTCGACCTATCCAAGGGTCGTCACCTGTCTCATTCCTCTCCTTTCCTAAGCAAAGTACCGCGGCTCATCAAAGACATGATACCTATGCCCCCTAACCCCCTCGCCCCCAAACAGCGCCGGGAACCTCAACCCTGGTGCGACCTGATCCTCGGGAATAAAGTCATTTGTCCCCTCAGGTTGATCGACCACAAACTTAGCAACCTATTCCATGTTAGCCTTGCCCCTGATCCATGCCATCAGAAAGGTAGAGATTGCGACATACCTGGATCTCTGTATCCGTAATCGTACTTCGGCTCACCCTTGCATACCCCGTCCTCCTCAACCCTTTATACAGTATATACTCACACCACCTATCCCAATCACTCGGATCCACGTCCCTCATCCCGCTCTTCTCTCCCACATACGTATTATAATTCCCCTCGCCGGGTTTCGTCACAAGGTAACTCAGCAATATCGCCGGGCGGGGGGTAGCCTTCATCCTCTCGGCCAGGTACAAAGATTGCAAGCGGCGATCCTCGGGGTCCTCTTCCTGGCCAGAGTGGAACACGAAGACGTCGACGAGGCGCCCGTACGCGTCGATGGTGGCTTCGATTGCTGGCGCTAGCTCACCCACCGGCGAGGGGAGAAGGTGGTGCGTGGAATTGACGATGGGGAATTTGGAGAGGAGGGCGGAGCCCCAGGTGTGTTTGTTGGGGCCAGGCCCGTAGTCGACGTACATACCCAGGTCTTCGGCGAGGAACTGGGTGGTGTCGCGGTTGCCCATTATGATGCGCTGCAGATCCGATTCGAGAAGGCCGATTACGTCGACTTCTAATTCCTTGAGCACGTCGCGCATGCGTCGCTCCGAGGACCACATGTCATTGTCGAGACTGAAGTGGATGGTCCAGATACCGGCTGTGATGGACTTCGTTTCTGGGTGGTGGGGTGTGTAGTTGTAGGATGGGAAGCGGAGGTAGGCGATGGAGATGGACAGGAGTTCGAGGAAGAGCAGAACGTAGAGGTAGTATGATCGCTGCTTTCGTGCGGCGGGATTGGGGGTGGGGGATTTACCCTTGAACTTTTGAGTTGGGGTAGGGGGTTGGGCCGAGGCGCTGAAGATACCGGCGCCCATGCAGAGCATCATGGCTGTCATAACCCAGTCGGTGTGTTCGCGCATGAGCGGGCCACCGGGGACGAAGGCATAGGCTACAATCCAGACGTGTGCTAGCACAAGGATGTTATAGATTAAGAAACCGAGTCCGAACGTCTTTGCGGGTGAGTGTCGTGCAGCGTGAGAGATAAGGACTGGTGCGGCGGCCATTGTGTAGATTGTAAGGGCGAGAGCGCCGTAGTATCCAAACCAGTGGGAAGAAGTGGTCAAGATGGCAGCACCAACCGAACCTATCCCGTAGAATGCCCATGAGCGCGAAAATGTGGGTGCAAAAAGTCCCGTGCTAAGACCTAAGCCCATGGCTAGGAGAGTCCAGACACCGTGGGGAACGGAGAGGGGTCCGCGGACTGGGAAGCCCTCCCATACCCATAGGATCATTGTGCTTGAATCGGAAAGCAGGGAGTGCATGGAGAAGAAGAGGCCCGCAAGACCGAAGCTGGTCAAGGTAGAAGAGCCCTTCGTGGGACCAGGGGCTGGCAGATCCGGACCATTGCTAGCCGTTGCCCTCGTAGACCTCAGGATTGCCAAGACAGCAATGGCAAGGCCGACTTTGTTCATTCCGCCATTGGGAGCATGCATAATCGGCCAGATGGGATTGTTTGTCCAGAAGGCGAATTTGGCAATACTGGAAGCAAGCAGCCCCAGACTGAAGGCTGAGATGCGTGCTTCGAGCCTGTGAGGCTGCGACCTCTCGGCGAAGAAGGTCGCGGTCCACGATAGACATGCCATCCAGACACCAAATCCGACAGCGAAGAGGCGGTTGGCTGGGTCTTTGATGAGGTAGGCAAGAAGACCAGAGAGAGATAAGAGGTGGCAGATGCGGACATTGCGGATGACGAGGTAACGCAGCGACCGGATGCTGAGGAGGAAAGGTGAGACGGTGCACATGACCAGCACTTCATAGCCCGAGATGCCCATGTGCCACAGGGGAAAGTCTACTCGATTAGGCCATGAACATCGTTTCTGGAGGTGGAGAACTTACACCAAACACAAAGTCCCAGCGAGGTCAACATGGACCAAAAGACGAACTAGACATGGTCAGTCACGGTCATCAATGCTCATCTAGAGTACGGACCCCATTGTAGACATCGGCGGCGGCATCGCATAGCCCAAGCCAAGAGAAGCCACTGTTGAATACGGCCGCCACCTCTTTGCTTTTCCTGGCACGTGTCAAAGTGGAACACGACACAGAGAGCTGGGAGACATACTCTTTCTCGAGAAGGGCGTCGGACACGGCTTTGTTGCCAGCCCTACAATGACACATCAGATTGGGGTCTCGGATCATTTGTATTCGTAATCGTGATAGAAGGCTATCTACTTGGGGAGCCAGGGGACATACCCACGCGTGATGCCTCTGCGATCCGTGACAACAATGTCAAAGTTTGCAAACTCAATCATGGTAACAGCATCAAAGGCTACATCCAACAGTACAAGAGACCACTCAAAGAAGGAGTAGGTGGTGTAGGCTAGGACAGTGTCAGCACGGCGTTAGCACAAGCCACGTAGGAAACGTACCTCCAGCTACTCGATGCACCTTGTGCTGAATAAAGTAGTAAATCAGGGGTATAATGGTAGCAAAGAAAGCACCCGAGAACATCTTTCGATACTTCAGAGCAACGGGATTCCGTGGGCTAAGCGCAATGCAACCGGCGGTCCACGGAATGGTCGCGACCAGGTAGGAGATCATGAAGATATCATGCCAATCGTGGTCGTCGGTAGATGTGATATATGTCCACCCTCCGCAAGTCAGTGTTCGGAAGATGCCCACACCGGCGACGAACTTGGGCAGGGTCGCATTCGGCCGGCGCGTAAGGATGTACCATAGCCCAACGAGGGCGAAACGAGGTCCTGTTGTGAATTCTCAGTGCCGTTCCAGCAACGGATCCTATGAATCTGTACCCGACGTTATGGCGATGAAGAGCATGAAGACGGAGCGTTCTGGATAGCGGTCGCCAATGGTGGACGAGACGGACGGAAACCATTCTTGCGGGTAACCCTTAGCCCCCAGTCAGCTCCAGTATACTCTAGGGGCCAACAAGAGCTACTGACATAAAACTCATTCTGCACAATTTTGTGGTAATGGAGAGATCTGGCAATTCTTAGAAGAGCACGAGTGGAGGGCGCGGCCGAGGCTTACAAGCCCACAACGAGGGCTCCGATGAAGGCGCCTGGGTTGATGTCAGTCGGGGGGGATTGGACTTGCACAACTGACTTACAGTACGCCACCACCGTGTGCGAATACGATATCCATTTGCCGTTGAACTATGCATTCGTCAGCAACGGTAGCTTGTTGCAAGACATGGAGGCGCATACGCTTGCGACCACATCGCCGTCCTTGAACTTGGGCGCCATAGTTGTGTCAAAGAAAGTGCGGGGCTCAGCAGGAGTGGCCCATGCAACGGAAGAAGGCGAAAAAGAAGGAGCGTCGAGGAGTGAGCATCCGACAGTCGCGTAAGATCTCCTGAAGTGTTTACGAAGATGCGAGGGCGCGGGCGCGGCGGGCGCGGCGGGTCGCGGGCCGGGAAAAGCTCCAGCACGTGCCGAGGCAAGTCTAAGCGACCACTTTTTGATGCTCTTCCCAAACTTTTTCGCGAACAACCCGCGTGCACCCAGCTCCAACATCACAACGCGATCATGGCGGGACCCAGCGACAAGGCTCGCTTCTACCTCGAGCAGTCGGCCGAGGAGCTCCACGAGCTTGAGCGCAAGCAGATTTTCACAAGGGTAAAACAGCCGTGCCTCATCGATGCTGCTTCCCCGCTGACTCGTCGCCCAAGGAAGAAATCAGCTCAATAGCACGGAAACGCTCCGACTTCGAGCACATCGTCAACGCCAGAGGCTCACAACCGTCCGATTACACGCGATACATCGAGTTCGAGAAGAACGTCGACGCCCTACGACGAAAGCGCATCAAGCGACTCAACATCAAGTATCGAGGTAGCGGCCAGCGAACCATTTACTCCCTCTACAGCAGAGGGACCAGGAAGTTCTCAGGCGATGTGGAACTATGGTTGCAATACATCGACTTTGCGCGCAAGGAAAAAGCATACAAAAGGCTGACCGAAATCCTGACCTCGGTGGTCCGGCTCCACCCCACCAAGCCTAAGATCTGGATCTACGCAGCCAACTATTTCATGGAGACACAAGCAGACATCACCGACGCACGAAGCTATATGCAGCGAGGACTGAGGTTCTGCAAGCATTCCGAGCTGCTTTGGCTGGAATATGCCAAACTAGAGACGATATACGTTGGGAAGATTGCAGGCAGGAGGCAAGTCCTGGGCTTGGACATACAGCGGACAAGCCCCGAGGACGACGCTGACGGAAACATGCTTGCCCTCCCCGATGTCACCGCCGAAGACATCAACCCCAGCCTGGGCAAAGACGATGGTGTGGATGAGGTGGCCTTGCAAAACCTAGCATCCGCACCTATCCTGACTGGCGCTATCCCGATTGCGGTTTTTGAATCTGCGATGAAGCAGTTCAAGGACGATCCCGCGCTGGCAGAGAGATTTTTCGACATGTTTGCCGACTTCGACCAGGTGCCTTGTGCCAGGCGCATCATGCAACATGTCCTGGACCATATCCAGTCGAGCAACCCCGACCGACCACAGACGGTGGCCTGCGCTTTCCGTTTCCCCTTGATTGGTCTTCACCCAACTTCTCCCGAGTTTCCTGCGGTACTACGCAACTCCCTCGATCTTTTGGCGTCTGCTATCCGCCAGCACCCAAGCTACAAGGGTCATCTTTCTGAGATTGCCATCCGCCAAGTGCTACTCCACCTGCGCTCCGCCCATGACACGGATCCACTCATCCACAAAGTCCTAGTATCGAGATTGCGGACCTTCACGCGCTCTCTGGAAGAATCCGGTACGGGAACCGGTGAGACCATTGCAGCCCTCGTCAAATCGCTGCGAAGCGACGGGAAGAAAGCAGATGCTGAATATTTACTCCGAATGAGCATGAAGCAATGGGGTGCGAACGAAGAGCTCCAACAGCTCCATTCCTCCCTGGTCACATGAGCAAAGGCCTCAGCCATGCCTCAGCCGGACAATCCTCGGGCCGCTCGGTAGACATCGGGCTTTTGCTTGCTCTCTGCAAGATCCAATGTCGGCATATCTTTTCAGTCGATATACCGATGACTACGCCATCCATCAGACCATATAAGCCGTTATCGCCCGCCTGTCGACCTGCAGATTAGCTTCCTGCAGGTCAATCATGACCCCGGCTCCTCCGCGAGCTCTTCTTGGCGCTGAGCTGCTTCTTGCTCTTCAATCGGCGCTCGTTATCAGACTTTTGTCTAGTCTCCATCAGCGAGATGGTCACAAGGTGTCGAGCCAACTGACAAATGCTTCACACGTTGGGCTTGCCCTTCCGATGTCTCCCCCGGTATCGCACGGCGCCCCGCTTCGACGAGAGCCTCGTATAGTCTCTTGTAACAACTATGGGCATTATCGCTCTGCTTGCGGCTATCGTCGGCCTGGATAATGATGGAGTTGGATCTGGCGGCAACGTAACGAGAAGACCTGACCTCGTTGTGCAGTGCGGTGGGTATATGAAGAAACAAAGAGTCCAATGGGACCTTCAATGTAGCTTTGGAATTGACTCTCGAGTCCTGTGAGCACAACGCCAACAAAACATGGGCATGTAGCCTACTTGTTCACATTCTGTCCCCCGGGACCGGACGACCTGCTAAAGGTCACTTCGCTAATGTCTTTTGGGATGGTCCCTGCGTGGAACTGGTCGAGCCACTTGCGAGCAGCGTGAATGTCTTCCTCGTTGGCCTCGAAGCGACCCTTTGCAGATGCGAAATGGCGTCGAGCTGCTACAGCTATGCTTTGGCGATTGGCGAGTGAAACGGGGATGACAAAGGGATGCTTGAGGAGCATGATGGCAAGATGATGCAGCGTGAAAGTAGACGACATGGGCTTGCCGGGTCTACAGGTGCAGGGCAGGAAAAAGTGGCTTACCTAATGCCAATCGTGCCTCGAAGGCTTGCGCCCGGCAGACTTCTCTCCCCACCTCTGCCACCTCGCGACACTCTCGCCTCTTCACCATCGCCGCTTCCCGCTCATCTGCATCCCATCTCACTCACCCCCAGTGCCGCTCTTGTTCGAGTCGCTTGACCCGCAGCATCCCGTCGCCACTGCCACAACAGCTCCTGCCCTTTGCGTGCGCACTCTATTTGACTGGACAATTGCTGCTGCTCTGATCATCACTGCTTGCTCGCACACAGTACAGCATCACCCACCCCCGCTTCAGCCTCATCCACCCGCCTGTACCACTGCCACCCTCTGCAGCACATCTCATCCCCGCGCGGCACTGTCTAGATGCCTTGAGCTGACCTTGTAGCCCGTGGCCATCGTGTAAAAGCGCGCAGTCGCGCCTGGCTTGCCTACATGATATCCAGCCCGCCCGAGGAAGCAGAGCAGTTTCGCGGCAAGACCCTCACCCCCGAGTCGCCGAAGCCCATCCATTACCCCTCGCCCTCGAATATTCCTATCCTTGAGAAGCAGATGGACCCTCTCCTCGGCGAGCCTGCTCTCAACATCGGCACGCCAGCCTCGTTCCAGTCGTTCCCGCCGCCAGCCCAGACGCCGAGCGCCCACTCCGCAACCTCGTACTACGCCGACCAGCAATCCGCGCCAAGCAATCAGAATGCGGCCTTGGGCGCTTCGTCGACCGGGTACGCTCAGTCCAACGCGTACGGCGGCGGCGGCGCAGTGGTGGGCGCGCAGACGCAGGATGGGACAGCTTCAATGCACAATTTCTCTACACAGTCCGCGCCACCTTCATCCCTCAGTGACGCCAACCCTGCGCCCCAAGACAGCCGATCTGCGTACCCGTATGCCCATGATGCCAGTGCATATGCCAGCCAGCAGCCACAAGTCCAAGCTGCCCTAGGCGATCAATTGCAGCTCCAAGCGAACACTGGCGGTAACGTTGATGTGCAAGCTTTGCTCGACTCTCTGGCTCCAGCCGTGGGCGCCAGTTCCGAGCAATATGCCGTCAACTCCATACCCTCGCAGCCTGTCCAGTCGCACGCCTCCACGCCCGCAACCTCCCTCCCGGCCGCCCCAAACCTACCCCCTCGACCGCCGCCCCAAGACAAATCCGCAACTCATTCCTATTATAGTGCGGAAAATGACATCAGATCGTACCACCCGCACAGCGCGAACCGTGGCTCAATCCAGCTGCAGCCGGCGCATATGAGAGGCAAATCAGGGAGCACTCAGCCATCGCCTATGCGTCCCAACATAAGTCCCAGCTCGCAGAATTTCCCTCCGCAGCATCTGCCTGATCAAAACGGGAGTAGTACCCCAGACAGCGAAAATGAGCGCTGGCCCCCAGAGATAAACAAGCTGTACGAGGACTTCTTGGAGGAGGAAAGGAAGTTTGTGACAGAAGGGCAATGGGATCAGTTTCCAAACGGCTCTCGACTCTTCATCGGTGAGCCGAACACCATGTTACCATGCGCAAAAAGCTGACTGTTTCAAGGCAATCTTCCGACCGAAAAAGTGACCAAGCGCGACATTTTCCATCGATTCTATCGCCATGGTCGACTGGCGCAGATATCAATAAAGCAGGCCTATGGATTTGTTCAGTTCCTCGACTCGGAGTCGTGCTATAGGGCACTTCAGGCCGAGCAAGGACAGACAGTTCGTAGTCGAAAGATGCGTAAGTCCACCTGGGCGGTTTGTCACAACGGACCTAATGCTTTCTAGACCTCGAAATATCTAAGCCTCAGCGAAATACAAAGAAGCAGGACACTGGGCCTCGTCGGCGATCACGGTCACCCGACTACAGTCGAGGCGGTACTGGCCCAGCGCCTAGAGACTTTCGCCATGGCGGGGGGCAGAATCCAATATCGCCAAGGGACAGAGACAATCGGCGCTTCCGAGATGACTATCGTCAGACACGCTCGCCTTCGCCCCCGCGCGGCGGCCGTGGATTTCGTGGAAGAGACAGGAGCCCTGATCGGTACGACTGGCGGAGAAGGAGTCGATCCAGATCACCGCGACGATACCGAAGCCCAACGCCACCACACGACGCGCCAGACGATCTGCGACTTCCATTTCGGAAGCCCCACGAAGTCCCTGACGTGCAGGTCCTGGTGGTTGATCAAGGCTTACCCAGAGACTTCATCCACTGGGTGGAGGACACCTTCCGCCGTTCAAGTCTTCGCATCGATGTTCTGATCATGAGTCCACGTCTCAAAGAAGAAGCCGTTATACGGAGACAGATTGTGGAAGGGGTCCTAGCGATTGTGAAATTGAACACGGCAGCCTTGGCAAGCGGGAAGATCAGCCTGCAGGTCTTTGATCGTAGGGGTGGTGCCAACAATGTCCAGTTCAATGGTATGTTACCTTTATCGGCCCAGCTTACGCGATCTGCAAGCACAGCCCCAGTAGTAGTGCTAATCAAGTTACAGAATATGCTGGCTTGGACCCGACAACGGCCGCTGCACTGGTTGTAAATGCAAAGAGTGCTAGTTTTCAGCCTCTGCCACCTACGCAGCCTTTANAACCCGTACAGCCCCCCGCNNCACCCGCTCCACCCGCTCCATCTGCATACGGNCAAACTTACGGAGCTCCTCCCCCCCCAAATCCATACCCTCCCGTCACCCCGACCAATGCACCCAACCCCAATCTCTCGAACCTCCTCTCCACTCTCGACCCCAATAGCTTGCAGCAACTTCTTGGAGCCATGTCTGGGAACAATGTAGCCCCGCCTCCACAGCCAGCACCAACAGGGCTCGATCCGTCTCTTGCGCGCCTCCTGAGTTCGATGACGACACCGGCTCCTGCGCCATCGTACAATGCTCCCGTTCAACCAGCTCAGCCGGCGCAGATGGCGTACCAAAGTCCGGCTTTGGGTCCATTGTTCAACAACCAGCCTCTCCAGCAGCCCGCTGTTTCCCAACAACCACCGAATCCGAACCCGCCGACGCCTTCGGGTCAGCCAGACATGAACGAAATCATGGCCCAGTTGGCTAGGTACCAGCGCTAGGGGCGCAAACTGGTGCATCCGGAGGTTAAGACCCGGCTTGGTGAATGGAAAACTAAGGCTCAGCTGGCTAAGTACCAGCCCTATGGGCGCCAGCTCGTGGCTCTGGGAGTCCAGGCTCGGCTTGACAAGTATCGCCAGGAGGGCAAGGAAACTTGAGCCATGACTAGTCCGCCCAAGATGACTTTACCCAATAGTGCTTCAACCTGACCTGACCATATCAGCCTCATCTCAGGCCGTTCATCCTGCAAGATCAGACCTCATAGCCACGGTGGATGGGAGGTCTTGATAAAGTGCAACTGGCGCCATATAGATATGTTTTTGGTCAAGTTCCTTTGCGAGGCGTTACGGGGACAATCGTGTTTGTCCGTCGGCCTTTCCGTAGCTTCGTCTTGTACTGTTCATATCCGTACACAGGGCCTTTGTGATAATTACCTGCGATGAAAGTGCTTCGTGCACTGTGAATACAATTTATGGATGACGTTCTCTTGGTGTATAGATGTATGTGCTGTGGAACTGTTGAAGCCCGGGGAGCATTGCGCGGGTCACGGTGTGGCGCGAGTCGATGACGTTTTGCGTCACGCACTGGGACAGGGGCCTCGCTTTTTCTTGTGCATGGCGAACCCGCCTTGTCCACTCGCGCAATTGAGTTTGTGCTTTCGAGCGCCATGAAGCAACGGCCTATTTCCTCATTCTCTTCTATACCGCGGACGCTCAGAACAAGGACACCAGCACCGCCATGCCGCCGTAACCTACACTGCGCCAGCGCCTTCATCCCATACTTTCCACTTCACAACAGCACCGCCAGACCCGCGCATCCCTCCTCCGCAAGCGTATGCTATGCCTCCTCCGCCGCACCCGCCTTGAAGCCATCCCCGAAAGCTCCCACCGTCCCCATCGCCCGCCCGAAACCACGGCAACCCGTCCTGCCAACCGCGCAAACCCTCGCAGCCCTCAACCCACCCGCCTCCACCTACGCACCCGCCCTCACCATCCCCGCGCGCCGCGCCGACCAAGGGAAAGTCGGCCACTACTGGTCCGTCGGCCGCGCCTACCTCGCCTTTTACAAGGCCGGCATCGCAAACGTACGCTCGACCGCTCGCCTGGCGAAATCCCTGCGCGCAAAAGTCGCTCGCGCCGGGCCCGGCAAGAAACCCGAGCACGTGCTGACGCGCGCGCAATGGCAAGTGATAAGGCGTAGCAGGAAGGATGTGTTACGGTTGCCGGCGTTTGGCGCGCTGGTGCTGGTCATGGGGGAGTGGCTACCGCTTGTGGCGCTGTATGTTACGCCCTTGATTCCGGAGCCCTGTCGGATCCCGGTGCAAGTTAGACGGGGACTGGAGAAGAAGGAACAGAGACGGGGGGAGAGGGAACGGAGGCTTGCGATTGATGCCGCGAGGTTGGTCGCTAGGGACAGGGTGCCGGGACGGGAACCTACGGCGGCGATACGGCCACAGAGTATGGATTTAAAAGAGATGGGCAAGATGGGGACGTATGACTTGTTGAGGTTGAGTGCGCAGTTTGATTGCCATAGCGGGGTGTGGGATAAACTGTTCCTGACGCCCCCGAGGGCGTTGCTGAGGTGGAGTGTGAAGAGGTGGTTGGAGTATTTGAGGGTGGATGATGGGTTGATAAGGAGGGATGGGGAGGGTGGTGTGGAGGGTTTGGGCGAGGACGAGGTTAGGAGGGCGTGTGTGGAGAGGGGGTTTAGGACGTTGGGGAGGGGGGAGGGCGAGTTGAGGAGGGAGTTGGCCGGGTGGTTTAGGTGAGGAAGGGGACGGGTATAAACATCTGTGCTGACTGGTGCATGAGTATATGCCCTGTGGCGATACAGATTTGCATGATAGACTATGTGTAGAAAAACGAGCTGGGCGGTGCATGTGGGGTTATATGGGGTAAATAACGGCTGCTCCGCATGCTAATGTACAATCTTCTTCTATCTCATTGCACCACCCCTGATCATAGACTGTTTGAAAAGCTTGAAATGCAACATTGGCATGCGGCGGCTAGTCCTACCCGGCGATATATGTATTCCCACCTCTTCCTCATGGCTTCAAGCTTGCTCATTGGCGAGAATAAATGCGAGTGAACGATTAACCCAGCCGTTATGCCCTATCGAACTCCCAGAGTGCCAGAGGACTGATAACAGATGTGAAAATTAGTTGTCATGTAGGTGAAGGCGGCCTTGGATCGTCTAAGGTCGATAGTAGGGTGCACCGTAGTCGAGAAAGAAAGCCTGCTGTCCACGATCCTGAACCCTAACCTGGCTTCAAGTGATAGCGCTTCATCTCGCATATCGAATTTGGTATGAATCTGATGCAGGAAATGGTAGAGGGTGGACATTGGAGAGAGGAAAGTCAAGGTGCTGTCAAGGCTAATGTTGGGCATGGTGGGGTTCGCACTAGACCAAAAACAGTAGCACCCAGGGGGCCCCCACGATATATCCTCGAGATATTGGTGTGTAAGAAGCACAGGCTATAGAGACGCTTCAAGTGCACGCTTCTAACCAATCACGTTTGCATTTATATTCAGGGTTTTCGTGGCACGACGCGAAGCCGAATATTCGGTAGACCTTGCTCCATCCGCGAGCCCTCGGAAATGTATGGGAAAGAACGAAACTTGGCTCGATCCACTCAAATGGTAAAAAGTGTATATACTATCCGAAAGCAACATCATATACCGAACGAGAGGGGAGCATTAGCACGTAGAAGCTAGCACATATACACAATTCCCTGCCTCATTCCCACGGCCCCTCGTAAGCTACCCCAGTTAGAAGCACTGTACAATACAACCTTACTTGGTGTTTGCCTTCACAAAATCAGTCATCATCTGAGTAATTGGCGCCTGGCCACCCCACTGTTCCAGCTCAACCATCTTATTGATTTCCTTCATGGTGATGAACACTGAGCCCATGGGAGGCTGCTGCTCACCAGCATCCTGGCGACGAAGATGACGAGGCTCCGCGGCCTTGGGTGCTTCGGCGGCAATGGTACCGTTCCCTGCGGCGGCACTTTGGGCGGGAGCTGCCGGTGCAGCAGATGCCTGCGGTTCCTGTGGTTGGGCTTGGGCAGCAGCACCAGTCTGCATGGTCAAAATGTATTCGCCATCTACAGCGCGGACAGGAATAGCAATGCGCATGTTGACTGGGTCGATGATGGCATTAGCCTGGATGGGTGTGAATGTAGGTGCGAGCAGAAGCT
Source organism: Pseudomonodictys pantanalensis (assembly GCA_019022785.1). NCBI lineage: Eukaryota > Fungi > Ascomycota > Dothideomycetes > Pleosporales > Parabambusicolaceae > Pseudomonodictys > Pseudomonodictys pantanalensis. The sequence goes on along the minus strand of JAFHBV010000385.1, from coordinate 53,591 downwards.
GCGTAGCCACGGGGTTGTTGTTGGTGGGTGTGCCGGCCTGCTGGGCCCCAGGTTGTTGGGTGCTAGGTTGCTGGACTCCAGGTTGTTGGGCCACAGGCTGAACCTGCCTCTTTGCGATGTCATCCCTGAAGGCATCGCGATTGCGGCGAGCTGGAGCAGGAGCGCCAGGGCTGGCAAGCTGGCCGGTTGCGCCACCGGGATTCTGGAGGACACCACGCTGAGCAACGGAGAGGGCAACTTGGCCACCCGAAAGGACACCAGCTGCTTGCATCATCCTTTGGATTCGGACAGCGTTTACTAAGCATCGTCAGTATCGCAGAAGACTCTAGCGTTCGGGTAACTTACTAGGCATCTGAATGACGGTGACTTGTTGGTTCAGGTCGGGTTGGACAGCAGCAAGACTGGTGGTAACAGAATATCGGAAATCATCTGACATGCTAGTCAGCTGGGATATGAGAGCTCTAGTAAGGATCACTGACTGACTGACTCTTGGCCTTGGAGAGCCGCTAACATGCTGGAGTCAATACCCTCCTTGACATCAACATTCATTGTCATAGGCTGCGTCGCTTTCGTGGACATCCTGAAGCCATCCTGAAATTCATTCTCTTGCAGTCCGGTGCCGAGAATCGCCACTTGAGAAGCAGAGTCGCTGCCAAACTTTGTGAGGAAGGCATTGGTTTCGACGGTCTGGCGAGCGAGCGCCATGTACTCTCCGTCGATGTTCTGGCGCTTCACCATGCGCACAGTCATGTCGGTGCTGCCTATAGTTAGTCAATCCTAAGCTTTTACCATTGGCTACGACATACATGTTGACGCTCCTCATCGACTCTTGGATCATCCAAGTCTGCCTGTCAGGCGAGAGCTTGGCGACGAAGGTATTGTCCGGATTCACAGCAGCGGCTGCGATCATTTGAGGATCCATGGCCAGCTCAATTTGGCCCCCTACCAAGTCGCTGGCATTGTTCGTGCTGATTACCATTGATTGGGTCATGAGAGCGACGAATGGCTGGCCAGTAGAGCCCGTGACCTGATTCGCAGGGATGGGTGGCGTATTTTGATTAACGATTAGTTGCTGCTGTTTCTGCGAGAATGTTTCCACCTTTGAGCGGTCTGGGAAGACGAAGGAGTTAAGAGCCATCTGTGAGTGAAAGTCAGCAATTTTATCAAACTAGATCAGAGTCCTCTTCACTTACGTCCCCATTGATATTAAGTACTTGATTAAACTGTGCCTGCTGCTGAGCCAAAACGGGCGCACAGCTCAACAGCAGCACTAAAAGAGAAGAGACAGTACCAGACGTCATGATGGAGAAAGGAATGATAGCCACCCGGGCTATTGAACGATCGATTATGAACGAAAAGTACGACACAAGCGTCTAATTATGAATCAAGTTAGAAAGAAACGGCGAGCAATTGACCAGGCTGGCGGAGCAGAGGTAGGCGCTTGATTTTAGGTAGACAGGCCATGTATCAAATACTACCTCTTCACGATGGCCTCGGCGTAAGCAAGTCCCGTATGTAGCTTTCCGGTGTCATGTTTGCAAGACGGAAGATGGCCGAGTTCCAGATCCGGTCAAGCCAGGCTCCTAAATGCGCAATACCTGACCTTAGGATGCATCAATGTTAGTTATTTGAGGAAGCAGAGACTTCGAAGTTTGGCATTCCAGGTCGCTTAGGCCCGGCCAGCGATGAAGCCGTCTTGGCTGTATGTCGCTGTGTATGGATGCCGTTTCATGCTCGTGCCGCAGCGTTTGGTTTTTTGCATTGAATCCGGAGAAGCTTGGCTGGAGAACAAGCGAAACACATGGCCGATGGTGAAACTTCATAGTGAATTATGTGTGGCGTGTTCCCTTGGTGACAGGCAGGTTCGCGGTCTCAACAATCGAGACGGCTTTGACACCAAATGCGGAGGCATTGTGAAGCAGAGGGCGACGTTATTCAAGCGTGGCATGAAGCTTTCTTGACTCTGCTCGGAGCCAGCTAGGGTGCAATTGATGCCAAGAAGCGAGGTGCTCAAGATATAATAGAAAGAATTGGAACGAGTTTGAACGTAGGATATATTAAGAGTTAAGGTTGCGCAGCCAGAAAGGGGCGAATGGCGAGAGATGCATGAGAAGGTAGACCACGCTATGATCAAAAGCCTCATCACGGTGCGAGCCCAGTGGCACGAGCGAAAACCAATGGGGGGAGCGTGGTGGTCAAACGTACAATCGTTTGGAGGGCGTTTCGAAGCATGGCGTTCTGAGATCGACCGCGGTTATGCGTGCAAGGTTAAGCCTAATAGAGAATAGCGCCCATGCCCCACCCTGAGGCTCTCTGCATGCATCCAGTGTCCCCATCTGGTACTTGCTTCGCAACCTCAGTGCTGCATGCAACCCTTTGGTTGCGTACATTTCCACGACAATCTTTCATGTGCCCAAAGCTGAATTCTGGTCGGGCATTTCAATGGGCTGGATGGTAGCCTCAACATTAAGTTATTCTGGCATCTTTGTCTCTGATCGGTACATCGGCTACCGGACTGTCCGCTCGCGGAAGACGGCTTCCAAAACCTACGGCAAAGATGAAGCATGTAAAGAGCCGACAAACCCCAGAATCGGCATGATCATTCGAGTCACCAGGAACAAGATCCAAAACATCACACGCCAAGGAGCATCAACCGGAGTATCTTCGATGCATTCCCTCTAACTAGATACCATATCGAGAACGCCAATTCATGCTCGAGGAGACTGCCGTAGTCACACACTCAGATATATAGAGAGGAAAAAGGAGAAGAAAACCGTCCCATCATCTCGCTCATCAAAACCACCCATAGCTTTTTACATGCAAGCAGCACCATCAATGCCGATGACCTTGCCGTTGACCCAGTCGCCGTCCTGGGAGGCGAGGAAGCAGACGACGCGGGCAATGTCGAGAGGCTGGCCGACACGGCCGTGCGGTGACCAGGTAGCGGCGTACTCGTCGACCTGGTCGTTGTTGAGCTTGTCACCGCCAGGGATGTACTCGCGGCACACGGCATGGTACATGTCGGTCTTGATGCCACCGGGGGCGACGCAGTTGACAGTGACCTTCTTCTCACCAGCATCTGGAGGGTTGTTAGCGATGTGTTTGAGCAAGAAGGGACTGGGGGGTTGCAACTCACCAATGGCCATGCAGCGGGTGAAGGTCTCAATGGCACCCTTGGAGCCAGAGTAGACGGCGTGCTTGGGCACACCCTTGGCCTGGCCGGTGATGGAGCCCATCAGGATAATGCGGCCGCCAACTTCCATCCTCTTGTATGCCTCCTTCGCGACGAAGAACTGGCCACGGGTGTTGATCTGCATGACGCGGTCGTACTCGGCCTCCTCGACATCTTTGAAGTGGCCGAAGGAGACGACACCAGAGTTGGAGCAGCAGATGTCGAGCTTGCCGAATGCCTTGATAACACCGTCCATGAGCTGCTGGGTCTCAGCAACGTTGGCAACGTTGGCCTTGATGGCCACGGCGTCGGCTCCAGTCTTCATCGCCTTGATCTGCTTGACGACGTCCTCGGCAGCCTCGGAGCTGTTGGCGTAGTTGACAACGACCTTTGCGCCACGGCGGGCGAGCTCGAGAGCCATCTCCTTGCCGATACCACGGCCTGTGCATTGGTCAGTCTGGATATCGTAGGGCGTTACCCCCAAATTGTGGGGTAATGCGGGAGCTTACCAGAGCCGGTAACGACGGCAACCTTGCCCTCCAAGCTCCAGCTGGGGATAGAAGCAGACATTGTGGGATTGGGTGTTGCGGTAGAAGTGGTGGTTTGGTGGAGACTAGTGTTGTTGGAGTGAGAGGCTGGTGTTGCTGGAGATGAAGCTTTGTTGTGGTGAGTGATGATCAAGTTCACGGCGTAGCATGAAGCAGATATATACTATTTCGACCTTCGGTACTGGGGTGGAGAGTCGGAGGCAGTATCCAAAGGCTGGCGGGACAATGCCCTCAGTCTGCTGCTCCCCGCAGCCATAGAGTGCTCTCTCTCTGACATTCTCCGTCACGGCAACTGGCCGGACCATGGTGTTGTTCCGTGAGTCCTAAGGCTGAATGGAGTTTGTCCCTGCGCCTCCTCCGATCCGAGTCGTTAGTACCCGTAGGAGAGCCAGAGCCTCCTGTGGCAAGTCGTTGTCCCTGTGAAAGGCTGAGGTCGATCTCGCGGATGTGCGGGGCCGAAAGGGTCAACTCGGTCGTGATTGGCTGGGTGGTACAGTCAGCAGCCGTGACACCCCGAGCTCATTGGGCGCGACGGTAAGCTCCTGCAGGCACGAAAATAGACAATCATCGCTGTTTGAGATGAAAGGTGTGGTTGAAAGAAGGCCTGAAGCATTGAGTATGGTGTACGATGGAGATGGCACTGACGGTCGGCAGTGCTGAGGGCGACCCGGAGAGTCAGGGACGCCAACCTCCAATGATTGGATACGAGACAGGGCTGCTGTGCAATAGCTGAGCCGCTGGCGCGCTGCATCAATTCTCTGGAGAGTGACGCAGTATGGGATGCATCGACAGACATCGACAGCCTCGTTCACGGAGACTTTGACAACATGTGACGTCCACGCTGGCCTCAAGAGCCATGGATCCATGAAGGTGTTGGATTGGCTGTCCCTGGACCCTGCCTCAAGGTGTGCTGGTCGGAACCTTTAGGAATGTCCTGCCTGAGGAAAGAGGCATCAACGCTGCCGTGTCAGCACCTGCCGGGCTCCCCAACTCTTCCACTGTCGCATTCTCCAATGTCCGAAGGGCAGGCTGTGTCGCAGTCCGGGGAGAGGAGCCTGTCGCAGCAGCAATTCTGACGAGCCGCCATCCGGAATCACCGCTTCGGCTCCGCACTCCCATCGTCTTTCGGACTTGGCCCGTGCACCCTGACCTCAACCTCACTCCCCAACCACCAAAATCTCTGCGGAGAGAAGGGAAAATCCGCGCAGGAATTTCGCTGGATACAGCCCAACTCTGGTGATGGATGGTTTGATGGAAGGAGATGAAGGTGAGATAGTACAGTTCTTGGGACTTACGCTGTTGGTTTCAGGGCTGCATCGCTGGTGACGCTGACTGCTTTCGACGCGGAGGACTTGCTTCCACTCGCCGCGACATGTCGCTTTGGGCGTCCGGCATTTGGGAGGTCGCTATCTCTTCTCATATATTCTTGGGGTAGTATTCATGTAGCTTCTCGCTGATGTCGTCAACCGTAAGCGGCGGTATCATGACAGACGGATGTTGCCGCTTCACCACCATCCTTGTAGTGCTCCATCATTGGCCTCACCACGTTCATGAGAGCCCTATATCTTGCGATCACACGTTTTTGTGGGTTGCGTTCAGATAACGGCCCGTCTAGCCGTTATATGCTCTTACATTGTCTGCAACTGCTGCAACTTCCCCAACTTTTGAGTGGGCGGGACTTCAGTCCGAAACCATGTCTGTCCGGACAACGCTGGGGCGAGATACAAGTCTGCGCGTACATGCAGACGCGAGAGAATTGAGGGAAAGGCGACGTGTCCGAAGACATTGGTAGAAGTGCGTCGTAACGACGCGGTGTCCTGCGGCGGAGCGGGGCAGTACGAGAGACGAAGAGGACCAACATGCGAGTAACGGAAAAACATTCGAGAAAAGAGGCGGGGAGATGAACGCCCTCATCTGCGTCAGCAGCCGTGAGATGCGAACCATAAGCCGGGACGGGCCCTGGGGCGCTCGTTGCTCGCATAGGAAGATGAGTGAGCCACTTCAAGATGAGTTCCCACCCCACTGAAAGCTGCAATCAGCGTGTCAATCACCCTGATATAGCTGCACTTCCAGTGCTTGCAATCCTTCCCAAACATGACGAAGCATGCCAGTAGACCCCCGTGCGTCACATCTAAGCCTTAGCTGGGTCGACACCGCTTCCCCCCCTCATTTTCCGTACCCTAACCATCCCAAACCTCAACCAGGTAGGTAGGCAGAAGCGGTAGAAGCGGCTCAAGGTTGCCGACAGGAAGCTGACCAAGATTCTCTAATGTGGTAAATGGAATCTCCGGGGTAGATCATTTTAGAAAACAGACAGCTCGTCTCATGCAACGCACCACTGTTTATCACCTATCCATTGTTACACGACAGGACAGAATTCCACCAGCGTTCGTATTGCCGGACTTTTCCCCACCTTCGTTATCAGAACTCAGAACTGTAACGCCTTTAGGAAGTAGGTAGATTCAAGCTACAAGACGTGATGAAACACGAAACAAGCCGGCAAAGCAAACTCCATCGTGCGGTGCGATGAGAGCAGCATGGAGCCGTTCGGCTTCGAGCACTACCACGGATCAAGATTAGCTTCTGCATGCTTAAGCCTCAGAAAGGATTCCCGGACCCACCGCAGGACTAAATCTTGCAGGAGATCGCTGTCTCGAGCCAGTGAGATCGCCCGGCACCCCGGTCAAACGGCCTGTCCTACCAAGCACGTACCAGGTAGCCATCTAGGACCGGTGACAACAAACACCGACATACCGGCCATACAAACAAATCTGGAGACTTGCACGTCATTGTGGTGCTTCATCCTCGAGATTGCCTATTGCTTCCCAAATGTCCGATCGCACGGCCTAAGTTTAGACGTTGCGGCTTTGTAGTGCGGGCAGCCGCTGCCGAGTCCGACTCACTACCTTACCAAGCTTGGGTCACTCAATGGCAGATCGATGGAACATTCGTATCCGGATAGCAAAGCCTGGCTCGCTATGATGGTGTAACAAGGCAGTTTACCTGCCATATGGAAATGAGCCCTACATTCGGAAGGCGGGGCTAGCCACTTTGGAGGTCTTCCACCTGTGACTTGCCCGTTTCTGCAGGTATATCGCCCATCTTGGCAGCTTTACTGGACGTGCCATCGCTGCCGTCTGATACAGATCCCGGCCGCGTAAGCCCACAAAGCAGGAACATGCAGCGGAGGCTTTGGGGTACAGGATTCTGACAGGTTGACATGGATCAACGGTGAATTCGAGGGCAAGCGCCCCGCATGTAATACGTCCCGGTAAGAAGTTGCACATCCCTACTCAAAGCGCCTCATGTCGCAAATCTGGCAAAGAAGTAAGCAGACGGTCAGGTGTAGTACGGCCAATGGCGTTGCGTGCCGTAGTCACTTTGCCGCCTCCGTCAACTTGGGTCGACCACTACGGTTTGGGCTACCACAGTTGCCTGTGCTGGGAGCACGCTGCAAGTGGGGCATCGCTGCACCGGGGAATATCAAAGCTGGTTCGTGCGGTGCTTGTGTTACGGAGAAGATAGTTGCCGTGCGGGAATGAGGGGGGGCCAACGTGGTACGTGCCTGCTTCTGTAATGCTTCAAAATAGTACCTACCCTCCCTGCGTCCTGCATACTGGAACACCCCGGGTCACCACAGTCCTCCATTCCCTCCGCCACTCGGGCTTGATGTGGCCCACACAAGCAGACTTCGTTACCGATATAAAGGATTCAGCCTGGCCATCGGTTCTGACGTTGATCAATTCATTATCCTATTATATGGAAGGGCACCCACTGCAGGCCCATAAAGAATGCTCGCCTTACACACGCATGCAATCTGTCCATGCCCCGCCAACACCGAGTCGTCTAGACTGCGTCGTTCGTCGCCTGCCCCATCAGCATTTCGACCAACGACCATACAGTATGACCCCGCCATCATCGCCTGACCGCCTACCACACCAATCATCCCCCACCGCCATACCTGCACACGCTGCCATCTGAAACGCAAGCGTAAAGCCAAAAAGCAACAACAATGGAGTGAGAACTCGAAGGAAATACGTGATGATAAGAGGCCGTCATAAGGGAATTCGTCGCGAAGCCAACCGGTACGCCGTCCATACACTATGTATGCCATGGTCCGATCGATGGGCCATGACGTCCGAAGGTAATGAAGAGCGTGGAGGAGTAGCGCCGTCGCCCGGTCGTCCTCATTGGTAGGATGAATGGACGATGGGTACGCTGATCGCCGCCTGCAGCCAGTCTGGTGGGCCGGTTATCCACCCGGGAGCGTAACACAGATGATGGTGCCGATAAGTAAGTGATATAAGCCCCCTTTCCCTGGCCTCTGCCCAGTGAGAACTAGACAACGTCCATGTACTATACATTACTGACACGCCTCCCCCCAGGATGCCGGAGGTCGTATGAGCCAATCTTGATGGCAACCGATGACCCAAGGTGTGTATCATTAGACACCGCCTCCCAAGTCCCTTGCGCCTTCGCACGCCGGCGATCGTATGAGGATAGCCCATAGGTCTTAGAGCACTTCTGGACCTTAGGGTGGAAGAGAATCTACTTAAAGAGACGGAAATAATGTGACTGCCGATGGAATGGGCAGCCTCTATTGCCGGTTTGTACACCGGAGTACTCAACCCCTCGCCAACTTCTCGAGCTTCCCGCGGATACCGTCGGAAAATCTCGTCGCAGTACCCTCATCGAGAACATCGATGCAATGTGAGAGGACGGTGAAGCCATTGTCGATGGTGATGGGTGAGCCATCCATCTTCGTCAACGTTGGGATACCTTCCCTTCGCGTGACATAACGGACAACTGTGGGGTCGTTCGCTTGCAGGCGATCAACAGGGAAGGTTGCTCCAGAGGAGTGGTACTGCCCTTGATGGCCAGGACTCAGTCCTTCGTTGTGAGTCAGAGAGTCGGTCCAGAGCACCAAGGCGGCACGGTAAATCGCACCAGGCCACCAAGGAGGACGGATGCCCTTGGGCATTTCTCTGACAAGTCGTAGGATCTGGCCGGCATGGAAGATGGCCTCGTGGACATCCGAAATGCACTTCTTGTGAATCCAGAGCAGCTGCTGATACGTCCCATCGACACCTTCCCTTCGCGCAAGACGTTCGATCTCAGGAAAGTTGGTCACGGCGTTCAAGCTGACGAGATGGAACATGACAAGATTGGCTTGCATCATTGGGCACACTGGGTTCATCTTCATGTACCGTTCCGCCAACTCGAACCATCGCTGCAACAGGGACTGGACCTCTTCGAGACGGACACGAGTCGATGCAGCAGTGACGGCTCTCCCGCGCTGTCTCGAAGCCATACTGTCGGAGAAGCAGCTGAGGAGCTGGCAGTATTGGCTGACCAATGTTTGCAATGGGTGGAGGAGGAGTCGGAGATGCAGAGGCGTGAGTTGAATATCTTGAGCGATGATCTCATCGTCCAAGAAATGACGGAAGAGATCTCTCAAGCTAAGAGGACGAGCACCAGAACCCACAGATGAATACCCGTTGGAGAACTCGTGGATTTGAGTGAACATGTCCGACCATTCTGCGGCGCTCTTCGCGTGCCAGAGCCTTTCCGAGTCGGGCATGGGTGCACCAAACTCCGTAACGGAAAAGACAGGGGCCGTATCATGGAAGAGAGACAGATCTTGATCAACCATCACCCACGAATAGATGAGTCTGGAAGTCGTTAGTAAGCAAGACCCACGTGACTCGGATGTTCATCCCGAGGTGTAAGGATTTTCATCGACTTACCGACTTCGGCTCTCCTGCTGGATCCAGTCCCTCCACAACACATCCGTTGTCGTGTTCCCGTTCATGTGCGGGGTCGATACAGGCCGAGCATCGAGGATTCCGGAGTGTCGCAGCATCGCGAAGTACATACCGCGCTGCCCCATGGCGATGTCCATCTGCCACTTGTCGCCACTCCACGCAGCTTGGACGGTGAACAACAACGCCGCTCGCAGGACGATGGGATCGCCGGCCATAATGATATTCCTCTCGATCAGGTCAAAAAGAGATATGCGGCAAGCCTCAGTGAAGCCACCAGTGAGCCAGCGAGCCTCAATGGAGGGGATCGTCATGGCGCCTTGCGCGATCATCATGAGGATGAGCAAGCTTGATGCCTTGTCGTTGTAGTTCTGCATGAGCTCATTGGTATCCAAGATGCCCCGGGAGGTTGTAGGATAGAAGCGCTCGAAGGAGTTGGCGTAAGAGCGAAGGAACAGCTCCAAGACGTGAGCGGGCGGCAACAGCACAAAATTTGAGGCCGTGGAGCCGGGTGACTCGCCACTACCAGGAGAACTGCTCATCCCATCTCTGTGGATGTCCAGAGCCTTGTGTAAAAAACTCTGGGTGATGGCAAGAAGCTTGTCCCGGGTGGATTCAAAGATGTTTGCGACGTCAACCCGACCGCCCTGCTGGAAGTCGGTCTCGTCCCATGAGGGCCGCCAATTGCTCCAGCCTTCGTGATTCCTGAGACTCTGCTCCAAGCGCTCGAGGTTGAGCTTGGCAGTGCGAGGGCAAGAGCTAGAAGGGATGGAAGGTGTGCAACGAAACACGGTCCAACCATCTTGAGCTGCGATAATGGCGCCAAGGTCAGGTATTCCTGCGTCGATGATGGAGGTCTGTCGGTGAGACGGGTAGAACATGGAGGCTGAGCTACCGATCTGGAGATCCGAGAAAGATTCATCCATTCTGGGCGTATGGATCGGAGTTTGCACTGGACCGAATGTTTGAGGCGGTGACGTTTCCGGGATCATGCTGAGTATGCCGTCAGCTGGTGGACCCATGTTCATATCCATGTCCATGTTCATGTTCATCGTCATCATCAGCGATGGGTCGATCCGCATCGGGTCGAATTCCTGGCCCATGGCCATGGTGTTCCACGTATCCAAGATGAAGCGCGGGCTTGCGCCGTTATCCGAGTTATCTCGTACCGTCCTCACGAAGTCGTCGTACCCAGACATGGGAGTCTGAGAGATGAAGCCATTGACAGGTGTCGGTAGAGGGGAGAGAACGGTGGGAAGCGCTGGTGGTATGCCATTGGGCGTGGTCTGCTCGAAAAAGGGCGGCGTGGTGGTAGTTATGGGGATTGTGAGCGGCTTCTCCTCGGGTGTGGGGTTCTGAATGAGTTGGACTGGCTGCACCGGCTGCGAGACGGATGGATTACGAGAGTGCGAAGCTGACGAGGGTGGCGAGCTTTGGTGGGACTGCGGCAGACCATTTGGGAGCTGGGTCTGGGGTTGTGGAGGCGAGAGTTGTGGGTTTGTGGGTGGTGCCTGCCCGTCCCGAGCCGGCGAGTTGCTCCCAGAGTTGTTCTGCGATTCGTTGTTCCCAGCTTCACTCGTGTTCCCACTTCCGGTCCCATCGCCAGGAGCGGCAACCCGATTTACATTCTTCGACGCCCGCCGTGTCGGCCTTAATGTGCATTTCAGGTTCCGTTGTGCGCATCGGCTGCAAGGGAACTTCTTGTCGCATTTCGTCTTCGTCTTTGCGCAGTTGCTGCACGCGATAGGCGTTCTGCCCGCGGATTTGGGAATTATACCGGCGTTCGGTGGCAGGCCCTCCTGGTTGTTCGCATCTCGCCCGTGGACCGTGTAGTGCCTCTGGAGCAGATCTCTGTACCTTCAGTCAGTCTAATTGGCCTCACCTTGGGGAGAATCTGGATTCGGCGTTCGAAAACAAGCTAAGAGAGGGGCTTCGGTCACGTACCGTCGAGCAAAGCTCATATGACACGTAAAGCATTTGAATGGCTTAACGTTGGTATCTGCACACCGTCAGTTGATGTTCCGCCTGGCGTCGAGAGCGATTCCCCTGGTCGGACGGGATGTGGACGTACGGGTCAGGATGTGCCTTTCCAGGTGCTCGTCCCTGGTGAACGACTGGCCACAGTAGGTACAGAAAACCATGGTGAATGTAGAATTCGATGGACGCTGGCCGAAGCGGGGATCCCAAGAAAGACAACAGATCAGACAGCGGCCAGGGCCGGCACGAGTTGTGTGGTTCGTCGAGAAGATTTGGTTAAGTGATGTTTAGCGTTCAAGTCGTACCGGAGACATGAGAGTGGGGAACTTTGGGACTGGCGGAAGCTCGGTGGATGCTGGCGAGGCAGGAGGATTTGTAAAGGCCTCAACTTGAAGTGTGGTACGTCGAACCGCGGGGTGAAGACGGGCCAGACACGTTAAGAGGCGCAAGCTGCGAAGGTGTGTTGTATACGGACTGGTGCTGAATTTGGCTCTGCGCTCGCACCGTGTCTTGGGTCGGTCAGATGCGGACAGGCTGTGGAGCGGATGACTAGAGAGCTAACGGCAGCAGGAGGTAAGACTAGGCAGTCGAAGACGAGTTTCAGGTTCAATGTCGTGGAGAAAAGAGTCAGATCCCAGGCGTAGGTGAGGTGGGCTGTGGGATTAGCGGGCGGCCGTGCTGTGCTGGGGCTCCTGGGGGCGGAGAAAGTTTGCGGATTGGATAAAGTATACACAACGACGACGATGTTTGGGAACGACAGAGGCCGCGTGGAGCACGAAGCAATAGAGGAGCAGCGATAATAAGAAAGACCCGCTGGTGGCAGGCCAGGGGCGGAAGATGCACTAGACTAGAGGCAGGCCGGACCAGGAGCGCACTGTTTTTTGCTGGATCTACCTTTGCCTAACGAGGGTCGTCGATGCATAATCAGGAAACAGAAGCCAGCGATGATGCTCATCAATTGAGTGCTCCAGCTCCGAGAATGATGAGCGGGCTAGTGGCTTCGCGGGCTGGCAGCGCTTGGCCTGGGTTCCGTTACATGCTAGGATGCGGCGCCAGGGGCTTGGATACTCCTGGGGCAAGGGCTGGTCCCGGCACGAGCGTCGATAAGAGCCATCTTTGCCAGGATGCGGAAGCCCAGGACGATCGCCCGCCCGACTGGGGGCTGCTGTGGGCGTGCTGTGGGGGGGCTGGCATGGTGTGCGGTGAAAGAGTGGTGAGGACTGCTGTGGCACCTGCGGCGGGACGACTCTCGCTAGGGTGTAAGAAGCACGGGCCGCGTGTATGCGGCCCTTGTTCGAACCCGTAACCGTACGGTAATGAAAGACGCCCTGTATCATATTTAATTCATGCCCTTCCTCCACCCATGCCCATGCCCAGGCCTCTCCGTAGACCGTAAACGCGCTGCTGCTTTGGGCGGACGATCTTATCGAGGTTGCAGAAGGGCCCTGGCCGCGCCGACGACGTGCCCTATGGGCGCTGGCGGAACAACCATTGCCCCTCCACCACGCTCGCCCACGGCACCACGCCAGCGGCCACTCTGCCCGACGCAATAGTCTATACTTCACGAGTCTGCAGTGGCCTCTCCACTCTTGACATGTCCACCCGTAGCCCTCAGTTGGCGTATCCCTCGCAAGAGACAGCCGAGCGGGCGCCGCCAGCAGAGTCGACGACGTCTATACGACAACTTTGCACCGCTCCAGGTGTCAGCCTGCTGGCTGATGGGCGAGGGACACTGCACAGCTGTACCCAGCGTCCAGGCCTTTCCCTGCTTCTGCGTCTCTCGACCTCCGTGTCGTGCCTTGTTACTGGAGTTCACGGCCGCGCCGCAGCAATTGTGGCCCTCGCGCGCCTGCCCTACGACTCCACCTGCTCCACAGGTCTAAGGTTTGGGAATACGCGACCACCTCTGTTGGCTGTTTCTCTGCATCATCGCGCTGCAATGCTGCCTCCTGCTGCAGCAGTCCCATCAGAACCACCGACTGTGTTGCCCTGCGTGCCTTGCGCATGTCCTCGGTCTTTCCTTCATCAGCGCATCGGACCATCAGCTGTTGCATATGGTCTCACTCCACTTGTCCGCTGTCTTGAACGAACCTTCTTCCCCAGGCACGGCATTGCTGTCTTATTTCCTTCTTAGCGCACCCATGTTGCTGACTCCGCGAGCATGAACTGCGCTTTGTCTCAAAGCAAACCAGCCTGTCGGCGTCGGCGTCATTTATCGCCTTCACACCTTGACGTCCCTTCTGGCTCGCAATTGCTCCTTCAGGCACAGCTTCAGGGCCCAGAGGCACCGTTTCGCATTCATTGTCTCCTCATTTGGGAAGCCCTATGCCGCCTGAGTCGCGACGATGACCTCTGCAGAAGGCATCCGTTGCTCACTTAGCAGACGCTCTAGAGAAAAGAACCAGCCATCTCGTGTGGGAATGCGTCACTGGCGATGTGCTATCTATAATTATCCCATGCTGGGATGCGCTGGCAGGGTTCTGCCTCTCAGTAAGGGATACGATCGGCCCGCCCAAGCTTTTTACTCGCTCCATAGTGGCTTCGGAACTTTTTGCGCAAGCAGCCATGCAGCGCAATCCTTACGCTATGCCTCTTGCAGCAGTAACACTAGATTTTCACTAGATGTAAACGGGTGGTTATCTTTTGCTCGTCTACGAACAGATGGCTTCACAGGCGCCGAGCACAAGAGATGAAGATGAGCAAGCGGGGCGGTATTGAGATCCTCTGATCGCGATTTGTTTCCCGCAACCGGGACGGAGCGGTCTGCTGCTGACGAGTGACGTGGAATGTTGGAGACGTTTTGTTGACCACCTAGTTTATCGGATGCGGAAGTCTCAGGATCCCGGAGAAGATCAATTGGCGCAGTTACATGCCGGTACATCCAGCCACTCGCTCTTCCTACAGGCTTCGCCATGCACCTTTTTTTCTTCTTACGCATTTGAACGCAGCACAATCGATGGCACTGATGGCACCTATAGCAGCAGTGAGCATTCGATCGCATGTAGGGCATATGCTGCTTGCTGTGACGAAGGTGCATACCTCACGTCCAATCCAAACCTCATCCGCTTCCCTCACAGGAGCCTCAAGCGGGCTGGGCGCGCTAAGAAGTCAGCACGTAATGTAATGGAAGACCGGCACTGCACAGCGTCGAACGGCAATGATGATGTATCACGACCCCTGCTCGTTACCATGACCACTTTGTTCGATTGCTCACCATTGAATCAGTTCGAAAGCACCTCCTGGCCTTGGTATGCTGCCAGAGACTTCCTTCGAGGAGCGGAGGCTGCCTGAAGGCCCGCCGATCTCTGTCAGCGAGACGCGGCCTTCGCGACTGGGTCCTCAGGACCGAATTCATCGCTCCAATTGCTGACTGGCACGCGTCCCAGCAGGCGCCAACTGTCTTTTCAGCACCGTTCAATACGGACGGCGACTCACGACGGCACATCCATATCCAGCACTTTCTCGAAGGAATCAGCGACCCGCTTGTTTTGTTGAGGAAACAAACCGTGCCGATCAAGCGACGAACATGCCTAAATCGGAGCCCTGCACGGCACAAACTTGCCCAAATCTGCCACGCCAGCGCGACGATGTGCTTCAGGGTCCTCAAGCCACAAATCGCACCTCGATCGGCGACACGGGGCATACCGTTGTCGTGCGACTCTGAAGCAACCTCACGATAACCTTTGTGGGTTGTCGACGGACCGAAAGGCGGTTGCAACAGGTGAGAAATCAATACAAACTGCTCGTGATAATGGAATTTGGGTTTACGCGTTCCCCCACCAGCTCTGTGCGCCAAACGCTGTCGTGTGAGCACTGCCGCGGGCACGAGCCCCTGAATACTATCGTTTCATGTTCCTGAGTCAACCGACACGACTTGGCTGATGCTTTGAAAGTATCGAAAAAGAACCCAAAAGCCATAATCACGATTTCGAGAAAAGTTTCTGCACATCCTCACTTCGCTATCCCACCCTCCTATACCCCCCTGTGCATCTGGCTCAGGAACCGCCTGGCTGCTTCATCAAAGCGGGCCGCAACGCTAGGTCGGCGATATTAATTACAATCAGGAACACGAGCGCTACCATGGGCGCGAGAGTGTTTGCAGCGTCCACGGCAAGCGAGACGCTCCAACGGATCTGCAACCCTCTGTTCCTGAATTCCCTCGTCCAGGCGTGTCGAGAATAGCACCATTGTCTGTGCTGCCCACGCTGCCCACGCTGCCCACGCTTCCGGTACATGCTCGGTTTCTGGAACAGCTCATCTGGATGAATACCAGCAACCGTGTTTGGTGATACACTCGCTGCGTCTAGACTTGTTTCTATGGTACTTACAAATGCCTGGCACAGTTCGTACTCGCAAGAGCGTAAATGGGATGTGGGATGTGGAATGAAGCTCCTATCGCTCCCCAATGCGATGTTCGGTGGTAGAGGCGTTGAGCGAAGGATTGCCCAATCAGCCGTTACGAGGCGCTGATAGCACCTAGCTATGGCGGAAGGCTTATGTCGGGCTGTTGAGGGTGCCACAGGAGAGTCGAGCGGTCAGTCGAGGCCTACGTAGGTGGTAGGCGGCATGTGAGGGGCAGTAGTCGCTCCAGGTCAAGAGGGGAGTATGGCTTCAAGCAGCGCGCGTCTCGAGGATGGTTACTGTCGATCAAGTCAGTTTTTGTCTTTCTCAGGCGCACGAAACAGCGAGTGTGCAGCAGTAGAAACTCAACATTGACCGCCACGACCGGTGTCGAGGAGCTGACTCCAGCATCAATGCATACCTATCTGGTGAAAGAAGCACAGTGTCAGGCCATCGGATGATGGAGCAGCAGCTGGTCCTCGCTCCTGAGCGACTGTTTACGTCTGCCTGCAGGCTCAGGCAGAACCGAATTTGGGATGCAGAGTGGGCACGACGTCAATTGGGTCGTCCAATACGACTGGGCAAACTGGTGTTGAAAAAGGCTTTTCAGCTCATGCCACCGCCAAATAGAGGATCGTCAAAGCAGGTCTCCATGGAGAGACCGTCCTCCCATTCGACGTCATTGCACAGCGAGGGAATACTCGGAGACAGTGGAAAGTTCCTCACGGTATGATTGGCTAGGAGCCCGTATAAGCGGAGGGCGCAGCGGGCTCCACCCCTCCGCAGCGGGTGGTCCAGCCTCAGCTCTCCTCCCGAGCCCTCCAGCGGGGAAGAACTCAGCGCTCTCGGCAACAGCATTCTCCACCAAAAGTTCTCTTTCGGAACTCCTCCCGGCGTCGCGCAGTGCTGACGACCTATATGGGTTGTCCTTTTGGCCTTCGCTGACGCGGGCGTTGGTGCACGATAAGCCTGTGGAAAGAGTCGGCATCTGGAGGCTAGGCAAGATAACCAACGCGAATGGCAACGTCCAGCCGCGGCACTCGTTGGAGTAGGATCTGTGTGAAGATCATGCAGGGCTACTGTAGGCAAATATTGGTGGCTTGAGAAGGCCGGGTGCTCTAAGGCTGAGGTGAGGCAACGTAGTGGACCGATCTGCGCCTCTGCCTGCCTGAAGCAGCCGCGCGGGGTATCGCAGTCGGGGGGTTCCAAGACGTTGCAACTGTACGGTCTTTCCCCGTCGCCGCCTATATGCTGACACGGAATGACAGACATCCATAGTGGCCGATCATGGCTCCGATGTAGCAGTACTTACAAGACGTCAAAAGCCTGCCCCGACAGCCACGCCCAACATGCCGCCGCCTCGCACTCGCAGAGGAATTAGCCTGCGGGCAGAAGGCGAGCGCAGAAAAGCATCGCTGAGCATCCAAACAGCGGCGTCATCTGGTCGGCGTCGGCCTCCCGAATCGGCAAAGCCGTCACTTTGGATGATTAGAAGGTACATACCCTGGGGTATGCCGTTGACCTCAAGAGTGAGCTGCCAGCCTACGGCAATGTACCACGTCCGGGTTTAAGTCCAGGACCTTCCGGCAATATGATTACCTGCATTGTCGAGCCATGGCGTCTACCAGTGCCATGAGCTGATCACGGCACTTGACCCTGGCATAGGACGAGGAAGAGCGTTGAGTGATGGACTGTTTAACGCTGCCTCGGGTCTCGCAGCCCTGTTGCCACCAAAGTACCGGATTTCTGGTCAAATATTGCACAAGCTGAGCCAGGATCCAGTGGCTACCCTCGCCAGAATGCACCTTGCACATGGCCGATAACCACCAACGAACCGCCTTCAGCCTGTTTGAGGTCGTTATCGGTAAGCTGCACCCGTGTATCTTTGCAAATGCGCATCATTCTTCGTCCGTTCTCGAACCACGGCTTGCTCCTTTGGTTGTCGTCTTCGGTCGAGCCACGCCCGACACGAGCGGTGTCCGCTTCTCATCAGCTTACTGTTCGCGCAGCGCGCAGCCCTACACGGCCCGTCAGTCTGAAACTCATCTATATCGTCATAGAGTGTCGGCCGACTGCTAGGATCCGCCCGTCGTCGGAGCCTCGCTGGCTCGCTAGCAGCCTTGACAGCGGCCGCTTGCCCCAAAGCGGGGCTGTCACCTCGCAATCTTCCTTCTAGACCTTCTTACAGAAGAACCTCAGTACGAAACATACCCTTCCGGGCAAACAATAAAGAAAGAATGCCGCACGCAGGTGAGCTGCCGAGCCACGCATGTCATCGATACACCTCAGCTATACTCCACAATCCACGAATGCGATAGATACGCGCTATACCAAGCAGAGCGCCTGCGCGCGCAACCTTACCGGCGCGAATATTCACAGAATGGCGGCATGAGACATGTTGGGTGCGAGTGACTCGAATGCACCCACTGAGCCTGTTGCGCGTTATCACCACAGCCATGATGGTGGAGCCTTCCGACAGCCATGTGGGACGCCTCGCAGGCACCGACCTGGCCACAGAAGCCGATTCATTACCAGTCCGGCACCTGTACACGTCGTTATGACAGCCCGGAGCACAGCCAGGATACCCATATGCTTTTTGCGCAATCGCCTAGTCCAGCATACAGTCGTACCTAATCTTAGAAGCCATCCCCAGCCCACAAAGCCCTCTCTGGACCCTTTCGCTGTATATTAGCCACATGCTTGTTGGATGTAGAAACAGCGTGCGAGCTACTATACACACCTGACCCGGCTGGAGCTCCAATCGCGCCTCTCCCCCGCTACCACACCTAGACATGCCGAAACACACCATGGGGGCTTACACCTTAACCTTGCTGTGTTCTTCGGCTGCTACGGGCTACGCCTTCGCATAGGCCCTGCCACCCGTCTTACTTTTCAATCTACGTGGGCTAGTAGGTCAGGTCTCACTACTTTGTTCTCGCGCCTACTGTTCCTTTGCTTCGACAGGCTCTATCAGCCATCTGCACCGCCATATGACACCCGTCTTTGTCATGCCAATTTTGGCCTCTCGCTAACATAGATGCCGGCTTGGATCCCGCAAACCTGCAAGGTGGCAAGCAAGATCTATGTCCTGTTCCGTTTCAGCCTCAGACATGCCAGCGAAGTCACTGGGACGAAGCCTCGCCCCTCCAGATCAGGTTCGTGCCGCTCGGTGATTCGACCTGTTTCGCAGCCGGATAACCGGCTTGATGGCGAAGTACCTTGGCCCCGGTACTGCCTTACTCTCACTTGGAGGACGGGTGTAAAATCGGCCGAACTGCTATCATCAATCTATGCTGAGGGTGCGTGGAGCAATCTACTCGCTCCCGTACTCGCTTCGAAAAGCTTGTTAGGACCCTCCGGGTGCCGGGGTGTTTTGATTGCTTTTGCTTCTGCTACTGGGTACTGAGTCCTTCGGTTCTGCTCCCAAGGACTGTATCTTTACAAGGGGGTTTTATTCTTGTCTTGACGTAGACGACGCCTGCGACTCTAGTCTTGTTTTCTCGCTAAACTCGTCCGTCGGCGGCGGCGAGATGCATCTTATCGTATCAAGATACCTGCCAGTCCTGCCCGATGTATACAACCTGGCCTCGGGACTTCGTACTGATACATTGAAGATACAACGGGTACCAAACAGCTACCCCGCTACCTGACGCCTGCCCGTTCGCTTGCAAGGAACATGGATCAATGATAATCCAGACCCTACCTGACGTTACAGGATAGAAATGCGAGCCTGACGAGTTGAGTATGCCGTGTAATATTTTGACTGATGGATGGACAAGGGGATGTATGGATGTACCGAGTGCTGGCGGTGAAAGAGTGGTACTGGCGTACATGTAGTATGCGAACTGTTTTCCATGTACGGAAGCTTCGTCAGCTTCCCTGATCCATGTGCATTCATGTATGTCCAATGCCGTCTTCCTAGGTTGTAGTCACGATTTCCCATCACGCCTCGTACGCCACGTCCGCCTAAGTATGTAGCACAGCATAAACGCTCGCAAAGCCGGAAAGTGTATACGTAGTATACAATACCACATATGAGACTCGTGATGCGTATACGGAACCGACTCAAAGGGTCCGGGACGAGCAGGGTGGGCTGTCACCGGAATTGCCTGGCGCCGAATTGATGATAGACGACAGAGAGCTGAGGCAGTGGGACGTCGCGATCTCAGCTGCTCAACGAATTCGTATCGAACGTCAAATAATGTTCCGACCTTACCGTCTAGATACGAGACTCCCATCCGACCGAGTCTGACAAGCAGCTGGCTCAGCGACCTTGCTTCGCCTGCCTAGCTCAATTTCAGGGTAGTCATAGTGAATCATGATTTCATTCATGGGAAGGTTTGCGCAAACGTCGCACAAACTTTGAAGCCCGACGAAGCACAGAAGAATGGTTCCTTGTGACTGTTCCGGCACGGAGTCAGCAGCGCACGAGGGTAGGGTGTACGCGCGCAGGGTCCTGCATGTCGTTGGAGGGCTGGCTGGGGAAACGCACAAGCAAGTCGCAATGCTCGTTCCACACCACTATGGTGGAGGCTGATAGACCGATATAGCCGTTCCCACGCGTCTGGGATAGTGAAGCTGCGGCCTTTCCGCTGTCAAGAACTTCCAGCTGGGACGAGCAAAGAGGAATCCTCTACACAAAGTTCTGTGCCACCACCACCTCGCAGCCGCAGCAGTCGTGGAACCGACTAGATTATGCACCACGAGATCTGGTGCAGCACCCCTTTCCTTTACCCTCCAACGTGGCCATCGCCGCGCAGGTGTGCTCCCCGCGTGCAGTTCGCGTTGTACCATTTGCTCACATGTCTCAGACCCTTCTCTGCAAGCGCTACTGCACCATTCCCGCAAGGAGCAAGGCGATGTAGTGCAGAAGCTGCAAATCGATCTTGTGAGGCTGACAGACACCACTGTATTGGATGCAAGGTCGTTTCGTCACGAAAGCGCGGGACATCCCCGTCCATGACTCCTCCATATCCTGCTTCGGGATGGCAGTGGTATGACAGGAAGATTACGAAGGAAGAGTCGATTGCGTCTTCGAGCGACGATAGGCCCCTTCGAGACAAGCAGCGGTGAACAGTGATTCACTTGGCAAAGATATTCCTGGGTTCTTGGGAACATGTCGATGCCCCACGACACCACTTGTGTGAGCATGCTTGTTCGCTCTGCTTGCATAATCCATCTTTAAAACATCACCCGCATCGAAAACCATGTAGTCGGGCTCTCTCTACTCTACATAATCATCGTGGAAGAAGAGGACCGAAGTGTACGACGCAATGCTCGAGTTACCCTACCGTTCCACGCTCTTTCGGGCCACATGGCGTAGTTCCAGTGTACTGGTCTCTAACTGTATACTGACTGCCTGCAGATGTCCCCATACGCGAGCCGCGGAAATGGAACACCGAAGCTTCGGCTTTGCACGACAGAAGGCCCAAAAGAGATATCCCAACATACACGAGATACGGAAGCATCGGACCTTCCTTGCGGATACAGCGACGTGCATTCTGCGACAATAGGATACGGCGCGGATTCCCGATGATTGCCCGGGAGATGGGAAATGAGATGCCTATCGCAAAGTGCATCAAACTCGCATCGGAAATGCACCACTTCGACAGGATATTGAGGTATGTGGAGGCACCACACCTACACTGTGTGCATGAGGCGTACCGTGCTATCGAGTCCGCGGCCGCATGGTTTTCCGTACTTTTTGGGACAGATGCCGTAGACCGCGGCTCTGGAATTGGAGTTCGCGGGCGCAAGGGCGTGGAAGTGGGCACTGACAACGCGTAGCTGTCCCGGACCTAGGCGGTCAGTTGAGTGGTAGTGGTACAAGCCAATACTTCGCATAGAAGTGTACCACATCTCGAATCTCTACCTCCGTAATAGCCACAGCGAACGTACAAGCCACGCATGTCGTCCGCGGGATTCCGAATCATCCGGTGGGCTTGCCCAAACACATGCAAAATGCCCGACGCAGGCATTTGCGATACATGTCGTCATCAAGCCGCCGAGGCAATATCAGTACCATGGGTGCTCACTGCCCAGTCCATCCCAAGAGGTCTGGGTCAGCCACGGGCAGACTGGATTGACAGGATCACGACAGGCGTACTGCATATGACATCCTGTTTACCTGACATTCCCAGACCCTTTGGGTCCACAGTGGGAAAAGGCTTGAGCACAACATCTTAGCCACACTAGGATTCTCTTTCACATGATTTCTCCAGACAGATCGACGATCGTATCTGAAGCCTACGTCCGGTCTGTTCCGGGTTTAGGTACCGGCGAGAGTACTTTGATACGCAAGGTACTTGCCCACGGCGCCGCCGCCGCAAGTTTTGCCCAGCCTTCTCGTGTAAGTAAACACTTCGACCGTGGTTGTTCTTAGTGCTGATATTCGGACAGCAAAGTAAATTGTTGAGATGAGATACGACTTTGAAATGCTTTCGGAAGAGACTTCCGGCGTTGGGTCGCGGCGCTTGGTTCCGGTTAGTGCTGGAATATCCATGTTGCGCAAAGGGACGAACGAGAATAGTGCCAAAGCGAGGCGCGTTTAGGACTAAGGGAGAAACTATTCAACGAGTCGGTGAAAAAGCAGGCGAGCCTCTAAGCTGGTGCATCGGAATGCGGTGAGGTATTGTGGTCTGTTCTCATATAGACGGCTCGGGACGACGTTCGCTAGATATTTAGACTGTACCAGAAGAGATTGGCTTGTCGCCAAACGCCCGGAGTCTGGCAGAACGTTTTGCGAGCGCAACAGGTCCGTGCCTGGTTTGGTATTGGATGTTTTCCTTACCCGCGAGTACTGTTTCAGGTGAAGTTGTGGTGTTGTGGAGTATCTCAGTGGTTCAGCACTTTATGGAGACGCGCCAAGTTTAGATCATGATTGCCCGTTTCGAGTAATCTGGTGGATAATCATTCGTCCGAGGTGCTGTACTCCGAAGCAACGTTGCATGTTTCTCTCTCATGTTTCTTCAGCAAGCGAAATTCTGCTGTCAAATCGCAAACCAGCCATGGATAAGGTTTCCGCTCCAGTCGCAGCTACCGTCAGAAAACATCGATGACTGCATGGAGATGGAAGGACCCACGTTCGTGATATTAACGCGCATGATTGAGCAAATACGCACCAGAACATCGTACCACTGGAAACCCATGTGTATCATGGTTTGACAGTGACTGGATTCCATAATCTAGGCACGTTGGTGTGCTTCTCTGGAACTTGTGGGCGGCGCTTTGCTGCGAAGATGAACCGAAAGCGGCTTCTAGACCCTAACTGTAGTTGATGACGTTGGTAAGAAAACATGGTGCACCATCTTAGTAGCCATGGTATAGCCATCCGCCATAGAAAAAATCCGGCTATTCGTCGAAATGTTCTCTGGAACGTCGAGCAGATCTTCGTACGAGCTGACTCCAGGAAACCCCGCGCTCGTGATGTGGCCGTTGGACACGATTCAAAGATCGACAATTAGCGATGTCGCGGGCTTATCCTAGATGCAAATCCAAAGCAGGCCCATAGAGTGGGACGCTTGTTGTTGTTCACAGTGATCGGCAAGCGAATGAGAATTTCTCCAACCACGATCATATCATGTATTCGGAGAGCATGTGCTGGCGTCGTGATTTAGCGTGTGCGTTGTTCTGAACGAAGCGAATCCGACAAGCATTCCCTTGGGCCGTCCAGCTACTTAGCATGATGAACTGCAGTCCATGGCTGAGTACAGTGGTTGTCGAGTGGGACCTTGATATCAATCAACGTCTGCTGTGAGAAAAAGGTGCAAGCCCGGAGTACCCGGTCGTTCAGGTGGCGAGCGCACTGAATATTTTCAAACCCCTCGGCTTCCTTTGCCTTCCAAACCAGTGTCAAGGCATCTGGTGCGGCTGGCCATGACATATGGAGGTGGGACATATGCTGTTCACTGCTATGATGGGTGAGCTGGATGCTGGCTGGACAGTCCTCGCCGGCCTTCGTGCAGAATCATCCTGAAAGCACGGCGGAGACTGGGCGAAAGGCCTCAGCTTACTCCCACGGGTGTGTTGTCCATGATTCCAGCATTATCGCTGGTAGATGTAACCGATGCGAGATGTCCGTGGCGTCCTGTTGGGTAGTGGACTCGCCCCACAAATTTTGATACACAGCGAATATCCGTTACAGATAACAGAGAAATCGCGGCTGAGACGACATGACCGCAGAGTCGGCGACTTGATCGTGGTGGGAAGCACGCCCGAGCCTGTGGAGCCGACCTTCGCCTCTTGCCTTGCAGCATACGCCGGGGACGGCCAAGGACAACGGAACAATCACCAGCGACTTTTTGCCAGTCATTTGGATGCCACTGGATTCATGGAGTGCGAGCAACTTCTCGTCTGGATGCAGGCTTCCCGTAGGGACTGCATGGTAAAAGTGTGCATGCTGCCGCCTCCAAGTGCAGGTCTAGATAGCGAGATGGCGAAGTCCGCGATTATGCTCTCCACAATCGGTGATGGCCTGATAATGCGAGCGCACGATGCAAAGCTATCGGGCCTTCAGTGCATTGCTGCGAGGTGTTTTCTTTATTCGCTCTCGTCGGACAGTGTGGGTATCAATGTCTCCATCCACGGTCGTATAGCGAGGTATACCCGACCAGGAGCGGTTACCGCTGGAGCAAAGAGTAGCCCTCTCAGCCAGTCGGAGCAAGCAATATGCGAGATGCATGCATGTCCAGAAGGTCGAACTCACAGCCACTGCTGCTGAAGCCGTTTCGGGTAGATGGACGACCGATTGGGTGTGGGCGGAGAAACTCGTGTAGCTGCAGGTGAACGGTATCAGGGTCTTGGAAGTAGCGACACGTGTAGTGCCTGCGACGGGGGGCACTCTGAAGCCAGGCACCGGCACCGTGCTGAGGAGCTGGTGAGCTGGTGAGCTGGTGAAGCGGACTGGAGGCGGTGGCGGACTGGGCCTGCGCCTGTGTCTGTGCCTGTGCCTGTGCCTGCGCCTGGACGAGTCAGGAAATCCGGCCGTTCCGCAGCAGTTGTTGCTGACAGTGTTTCCGAATGCAGGTGTAGATGCGGTCGCGCTGATTGAGGCCGTGGGTTCCTTAGTGAGCATGTTGCGAGGAGAGTTGCGATTGTTTTGGCGAGGCTGCGCGGCGGTACTTCCGGTGGGGTTCCGATCTTGGCGAGCGCTCAGCCCCTGATGGTGCGGAAGGAGCGACAGCGTCACCCTCATCTATCACAGCAAGGTGGCCGGTGTGGGCGACCCGCGCAACACCACCACGGCGACCTCTGCATGCACCGTCGCCATCGCGGTGAGGGCCAAGGAGCATGCATCGAGCGCACTGAGGCGCCCAGAAACCGCTCCGCCGTCGTCCTATTTCCGCTCCGCCCGCAGCCTGCGGCTCGACGCGTCCCACTGCAGCGCCCGCGCCGCCGCCGCCTTAATCCTCGCCCACCCCCTACTGCCGTACTCGGGGCATCTGTGCGCGCGTTCCGGCGGCTTCCATTCACCAATCGCACCAAGGGAAGGTCCGACTTGGGCCTAGCCGGTCCCCGTCGTGCTGCGGTGGCAGTCATTCCGCCCGGGACGTCACCACGCACTCGCATAGACAACCATCCACGGCTCTCCTCTGTCAGGGACCCTTCAGAACGCAGAGGCGGGATCAGAGACATGCAGCTCCCAGGCCCGGGGCTCCCTTATACGCCTCCTCCCTGGGCGCAGCTGCTGGGTTCCGTGGCCTGTACCCGTGTGGGGAAGCGCGAAATGACGGGGGCTGATCATGATCGACAGTCTGAGTATTGCCTGCCACCGCCTGGCGAGCTCTCTGCCTCGATGCTGCCCTCCGCCTCTGATCTCTGAAACCTCTGGCTACTGGCTACTGCCTCAACTCAGCACGGTCGCAGCTTCGTCGCCGTTCAATCTCTCTCTAGGTGCGCGCTTCGTCAGAGGCGCTCGCTCCCGCCAGTTCCTCGCAATGGTCAGACGGGAGAAACGCAAACCCTACGTAGCATCCGTCGGCTGGACTTTGCTCCCTCTGGTATCCGATCCAGCCGGATGCGGCCGAGTATAGCCATGGTGCCTGGGCCCCTTCCTCAACCAGCTTGGCCGCAAAAGAGGGCTGCTCGCGGCTTCAATCACCCCGGTAGGCTAACGCTCTTGTCTATCACCGCTGCCCATCTCCTCACCGTCCGCGGTTGATGAGCGGGTCTCTAGATGGCTTCGATCTCCACGAGGCATGCGGTGGCACCTGGACCCATGGCCCTACCGACTCCCAGGCAAGCATCTGAAGTCAGCGAACATGAGTGCATGGCTTGGGCCCCAGCATCTGGGCTCAGAGTACCACAGCCGGCCCCAGTGTGATAACGATGACGCCTCGGTACGGACCAGTTTGCAAATGAAACATCGAGTCTACGTTAATTTTGTCTGGGTGAGCATATGTTACACAATGTCGAACCTCAATCCAGGCATGCTCTGGCACCTTAGTGCATCGGTCCAACGCGATGGGCTGTTTGAAGACCGGGTAGAATCTACACAACTTTACGGCTCGACTACACGACCATCCTAAATTCATGCCTGATTTGCACAAGCTTAGCCCAATTTGCGTATCAAATCTGCTGTCGGCTGACATAATTTACAGGACAACACGGACGCTTTTGCCCACCCCGGCTTATGGGGATCCGACTGGTGTATCCGAATTTCGAGACAGCGCCCTGACTACCACGATTTTCCCACGTCTCATCTCTGTTATCATCCTTGACGCATGGGCTGGATACCTGAGCGGCTGGTTAGCTCGTCTAGTCGGCGCCATCTAACAATAGCCATGGATGCTGAGCTGGAGTCAGTCCGGCCTCTGCACGCCATCAATCCTCGGAATCATGGCGGCGCCAACCAGGGAATGGATTAGCACTGCTCCACTCTTGTCCTCATGTCAATATGCTTCTGCTGTACATCGTTCGGCAGTGCATGAGCCCCGTATCTGTGCACTCACAGATCCGGTACGCAGCGCCTGTCATCGCGCGATCTCAGCCCAGGCCACAGTCCTGATTTCTCATACCTATCTGGGACCTTGATCGCCTACAAATATAGAGAGGTCGCCAATCCCCCAAGGTTTCAATCCACCTCGACCCTCATCCAGTCAGTCACTTGGGCCACTCCCCTCTACATATCATTGCCCACCCCCTGCTTCTTGGACACATCGTATAGAGGTTCCCCCCTTTCCTCCACCACCAAGAAGCCACCCCACCATAGGCTCCTCTTGACAGTTACTCTTCGCTGTCCTGCCATTCCGATCACGAGACACTTTTACTATCGCACACCGACGCTAGCCTTTCACCTGTTGTCGTTACACCTACCTCAGTCTAAACACGACCCGACTTCATCCCGATCTTTCCTGATCTCCTTCCCTTCTTTGATACCCCTCCCCTACGACCGCCATAATGAATACCCTCATCTTCGGAGATCAGACTGCCGACCAGTATCCGCTGCTGCGGAAGGCCAATGTCTGGAAGAACAATGCTACCTTGACGGCGTTCTTTGAGCGCTCAAGCGTTGTCCTACGAGAGGAGGTGCAAAAACTGCCGCGGCCACAGCGAGAACAGATTCCGGATTTCCTGTCAATCCGGGATCTCACAGAGGCATATTATGCCAAGGGTACGAAGGTACCGCAGCTCGAGAGCTGCATGGTCACAATTGCACAGTTGGCACATTACATTGGGTGAGTTGGGGAACCGTGCCGATCCCCGACGAGGCTAATCTGAATAGGTTTTACGGTGACAACCCAGCACAGCTACCAAACGCCGCCAATACGAGGATCCTCGGTCTTTGCACTGGTTTGATTGCAGGCTCTGCCGTCGCATCCTCAAAGACTTTGGAGGAGTTGCTCCCTCTCGCGGTCGAGGCGGTGCGGATCGCCTTCCGCACTGGCACCTGCGTCGGTGCCGCCAAGGATGCTCTTGAGCACCCTGCCAACGCAAAGGAGAGCTGGTCTACCATTGTGACCGGAATCTCTGAGAGCGCTGCGAAGAGCGCCCTTGCAGAGTTCCACGACGAGAAGCGGATATCACCTTCGGCGCAGGCTTACGTGAGTGCGGTTAGCGTGATGGCCATTACCCTTAGCGGCCCGCCATCAACCACGAAGCGGCTTTTCGAGGAGTGCGCAGCCTTCAAAGATAACACGCGCGTCCCGATACCTGTGTACGCGCCATACCATGCGCCTCACATCCACGCTCAGGCCGACATCGAGCGCATCCTCAGCGGCCCCTCTGCTGACCTCCTGCAGAAGGCTCGCCCCCAGTCGTTGGTTCACTCTGCCTCCACCGGTAAGTGTCACACTGCTACCAACACCCTCGAGCTTGTGAAGAACGCCTTGAGCGAAATCCTCCTTGAGCCTGTCCGATGGGACAATCTCCTCGAGGAGGCTGTTTCCCAGATCACATCGGTCAGCAGCGCCGAGTGCTCCATCACTGCCATTGGTGTTACCAATGTCGCCAACAGCCTCGCTTCCGCGCTTAAGGCTGGCGGCCAGTCGTCGATTTCCGTCCGCGACCACAACTCGTGGGCTGCGAAGAAGGAGGAGACCAAGGGTCGCACTCAAAATGACAAGATAGCCATAGTCGGTATGGCTGGTCGATTCCCTGGTGCCGCCAGTCATGAGGCTCTATGGGAGTTGCTTGAGAAGGGCTTGGACGTCCATCGCGAAGTCCCTGCCGACCGGTTCGACGCTCAAGCTCACTGCGACCCTTCGGGTAAGGGAAAGAACAAGTCGCACACGCCATACGGCTGCTTCATCGACCAGCCAGGACTTTTCGACCCGCGCTTCTTCAATATGTCTCCTCGCGAGGCCGCTCAGACCGATCCCATGGGTCGCTTGGCCCTCGTCACCGCCTATGAAGCTCTGGAGATGTCTGGTTATGTCCCCAACCGCACACCATCCACTAAACTTCATCGCATCGGCACTTTTTACGGGCAGACTTCCGACGACTGGCGTGAAATCAATGCCGCCGAAAACGTGGACACCTATTTCATCACGGGTGGTGTGCGCGCTTTCGCCCCGGGCCGCATCAACTACTACTTCAAGTTCTCCGGCCCATCATTCAGCATCGACACTGCTTGCTCCTCATCTCTTGCCGCCATCCAGCTTGCCTGCACTTCGCTCTGGGCTGGAGACTGCGATACTGCCTGTGCTGGTGGCCTCAACGTTCTCACCAACCCGGACATTTTCGCAGGTCTCAGCAAGGGCCAATTCTTGTCCAAGACTGGCAGCTGCAAGACCTACGATAATGATGCCGATGGTTATTGCCGTGGCGACGGATGCGGCACTATCATCCTCAAACGTTACGAGGATGCCATTGCCGATAAGGACAACATTCTCGGCTGCATTCTTGGCGCCGCCACCAACCATAGCGCCGAGGCTGTCTCCATCACCCACCCCCACGCCGGTGCTCAGGAGTTCCTGTACAAGAGAGTGCTTGCCAACGCTGGTGTCGATGCCCACGAGATCAGCTACGTCGAGATGCATGGAACCGGCACCCAGGCTGGTGATGGCATCGAGATGACGTCGGTAACCAACGTCTTTGCTCCGCGACACCGCCAGCGTCGCCCTGAGGAAACTCTTCATCTGGGTGCCATCAAGGCGAACATTGGCCACGGCGAAGCTGCTTCTGGTATCAATTCGATGATCAAGGTCCTCATGATGATGAAGAAGAACGCTATTCCTGCCAACGTGGGTATCAAGGGCGTCATGAACAAGACCTTCCCCAAGGATCTTGCGCAGCGCAACGTTCACATCGAGCAGAAGCAGGTGGCTTGGCCTCGCAAGGGCGGCGAGAAGCGAAAGCTCTTCTTGAACAACTTCTCCGCTGCTGGTGGTAACACTGCCGTCGTGCTCGAAGACGGTCCTCTGCCCGAAGCTCCTGCCGGTGTTGATCCGCGAGGCATGCAGACCGTGACTGTCACTGCCAGATCCATCGCTTCTCTCAAGAGGAACATCAACAATCTCATCGAGTATCTCGATGAGCATCCGGAGACTACTCTGACTAGCTTGGCCTACACTACCACTGCCCGTCGCATCCAGCACAATTACCGTGTTGCAGTCTGCGTCGACGATATCTCCAAAGTCAAGGGGGCTCTGCAGGCTCAGCTCAAGGACTCGTACAGCCCCATTGCCATGGTGCCCACCAAGACCGCTTTCACCTTCACAGGGCAAGGTTCACAATATACCGCGCTCGGCAAGAAGCTCTACGAGGAGCTTCCGAGCTTCAAGGCGGACATCGAGCAACTTGACAACCTCGCGCGCCTCCACTCCCTGCCATCTTTCATTCCGCTTTTGGACGGCACCGATGTTGCGACCCTCTCACCTGTTGTGGTCCAGCTGGGTATGGCCTGCATCCAGGTCGCCCTAGCCCGCATGTGGGGAGCGTGGGGCGTAAAGCCGACCGCTGTCATTGGCCACAGCCTCGGGGAGTACGCTGCTCTCCACGTTGCCGGTGTCATCTCTGCTAGCGACATGGTCTTGCTTGTTGGCCGTCGTGCTCAGCTCCTCGAGCAGGAGTGCACTGCGAACACTCATGGCATGCTTGCTGTCAAGGGCAGTGTCGAGGCTATCAAAGAGGCTCTTGGTGACAAAATGACTGAGATCGCCTGCATGAACGGTCCCGAGGAGACTGTCCTTTGCGGCACTGTTGATATTGTCGAATCCACCAACGCCGTCCTCGCCGCCAAGGGCTTCAAGGCTACTAAGCTCAATGTGCCCTTCGCGTTCCACTCTTCCCAGGTCGACCCTATCATGGAGAAGTTCAAGGCCGCCGCAGCTCCGGTCGTCTTCAACAAGCCTATCGTACCCGTGCTATCTCCCTTGACTGGCGAAGTCATCCGCGAGGCTGGTATCATTGACCCAGACTACCTCGCTCGCCATGCTCGCGAGACCGTCAACTTCTGGTGCGCCCTCAGCACTGGCAAAGAGGACAAGGTCTTCGATGAGAAGACTGCCTGGGTTGAGATCGGTGCTCACCCCGTCTGCAGCGGTATGGTCAAGTCGTCGCTCGGTGGCAACCCATGCACTGCTGGATCCCTCCGACGCAACGAAGATCCTTGGAAGACGCTCTCCAACAGCATTGCCACTCTATACTTGGCTGGTGTCGCCTTCGACTTCAATGAGTACCACAGGGAGTTCAATGACGCTCAGGCTTTGTTGACTCTGCCAACGTACTCTTTTGACGACAAGAGGTACTGGCTCGACTACCACAACAACTGGACTCTCACAAAGGGTGAAGCTCGTCCCGTAGCTGAGCCCAAGGTCATCGAGGCTCCTGTTGAGATCGCGTCGAAGCTGTCGACCACTTCTTGCCAGCGCATCGTCCGCGAGGAGCTTCACGCCAACTCTGGGACAGTCGTTGTCCAATCTGACCTCTCCGACCCCAAGCTTCGCGCTACCATCAGCGGCCACCAGGTCAATGGCACGCCTCTCTGCCCGTCTTCGTTGTACGCTGATCAGGCCATGACTGTTGCCAAGTACCTCTACGAGCAGCTCCGGCCCAACATGCCCGCCCCAGGCTTGAACGTCTCGGCTGTTGAGGTGCCCAAGACCTTGATCCCACAGTACCCGCCCCCAGCTGGTGGCCAGCATCTTCAGGTTGAGGCGACGGCCGATCTCGAGACCAACCAGGTCGAGGTTAAGTTCCGTACAGTCACGGCCGATGGCTCCAAGGTGCTTGCTGACCATGCTTTCGGCACTGTCAAGTATGAGGACGTGAACTCCTGGAAGGAAGAATGGGCCCGTGTCCAGTATATGGTGCAGACCCAAATCGATCTTCTCTCGCAGAAGTTGCAGACCGGTGCAGCCCACAAGGTCCTCCGTGGCATGGCATACAAGCTTTTCAAAGCCCTTGTCACCTATGCCGACAACTACCGTGGCATGGAAGAGGTTATCCTCGATGGGAAGCAGACCGAGGCTACTGCCTCAGTTGCCTTTCAGACTACCCCTGCCGACGGCGAGTTCTTCTGCTCTCCCTACTGGATAGACAGCTTGGCCCATCTCTCGGGCTTTATCGTGAATGCTTCCGAGCATCTCGATTCAGATAACTCGGTCTACATCTCTCACGGCTGGGGCTCCATTAGGATCTCCAAGGAGTTGTCTCCGGAGAAGAAGTACCGCTCCTACGTCCGCATGCAGCCGGCACCAGGCAATATCTCCGTTGGTGATGTCTACATTCTGGAGGACGGCGAAGTCATCGGTATGGTAACTGGTCTCAAGTTCCAGAACATTCCTCGCCGTGCTCTCAACATCATGCTGCCTCCCGCTGGTGGTGTCGCTAAGGCCTCGGGCGCCCCGGCCAAGGCTGCTCCCGTCAAGGCCGCTGCGCCGACTCCGACCAAGGTTCAGAGTGCGCCGGCTAAGGCTGCCTCGAAGCCAGCCGCGAAGCCTGTTAAGACCGTCAAAGCTGCACCTCGCGCTCCCAAGGCCTCTGCCAACTCAATGACCTCTCGTGTCATGAAGATCATCGCCGAGGAGACTGATGTCGACATGTCTGAGCTTGTGGATGAGGCCGCTTTCGAGAACCTCGGTGTTGACTCACTCATGTCCCTCACCATTTCAGCCAAGTTCCGTGAGGACCTCGACCTAGAGATCAGCTCTACCCTCTTCACTGACTATCCCACTGTTGGTGAGATGAAGAAGTTCTTCTCTCAGTACGACGGTGGCGCTCCTCTTGCTGAGGATGATGCCGAGTCAGACACCACTGAAGAGTCCGAGATCTCCACTCCTTACGAGCCTGGAGCTGCTAGCACCCCAGCTAGCTCTGCACCCAGTGTATCTGGCAAGGAGGATCTCAAGACAACCGAGACCTTTGCAGCTGCCGAGGGTGAGCCCAGCCTCGCACGCAAGATCGTTGCCGAAGAGATGGGTGTCGACGTCTCCGAGATCACCGACAAGCTCGACCTCTCTGAAATGGGCATGGACTCGCTGATGAGCTTGACCATCCTTGGTGCCCTTCGTGAGCAGACTGGCATCGACCTTCCCTCCACCTTCCTCACCACCAACGTCACTATTGAGGACATTGAGAACGAGCTCGGCATGCGCCCTAAACCCAAGGCTGCCGCTCCGGCTGCCGCGAAGCCTGCGGCCAAGGCCCCAAAACCTGCTGCTCGCTCTCAGCCTCAGCTCTCAGAGGTCAACAAGAAGCTCGCCAAAGTTGTCGACATCTCCGGCATGCCTCCCGCGACTTCCGTTCTCCTCCAGGGTAACGCCAAGGTCGCCAGCAAGAAGTTCTTCCTCGTCCCTGATGGGTCCGGAAGCGCTACTTCATACATCTCCATCCCCAATATTTCTCCAGACATGGCAGTGTACGGTCTGAACTGCCCATTCATGAAGTCTCCGGAGAAGTGGACTTGCGGTGTTGAGGGTGTCTCTGCCCTCTTCCTGCAGGAGATCAAGCGACGTCAACCTGTAGGACCCTATCTCATTGGTGGTTGGTCTGCTGGTGGTGTAATGGCATACGAGGTGACTCAACAACTCGTCAACGCTGGCGAGAAGGTTGATAGCCTTGTGCTCATTGATGCCCCCTGCCCAGTCGCGCTTGATCCTCTCCCTGCTCGTCTCCACATCTTTTTCGATCAGATTGGTCTTCTCGGCACCGGTAAGCCCGGCGGTACTCCAGCCTGGCTCCTGCCTCACTTCGCGGCTGCCATCCAGAACCTGAAGGACTATGATCCGATCCCAATGAACCCTGCGGTCGCGCCGCCAGTCCTTGCCATCTGGTGTACTGACGGTGTCTGCCCCAACCCCGATGACCCACGCCCTCCTCCAGGTGAGGGCGAGGACCCAGCTCCCATGAAGTGGCTCCTTAACAACCGTACCGTCTTCGATGACAACGGCTGGGCACAGCTTCTCCCTAAGGAGAACTTTGAGTACGCTGTCATGGGTGGCAACCACTTCACGATGATGAAAGGCGAACATGTAAGTTACACTCCTGAATCCTTCCCCGCAGCACATCGCTAACATCATCACAGGGTGCTACATTGGGCAAGCTCATCCAGAAGGGACTGAAGCTATAGAGTGGTTCATAAAACATGTACTGATTAGATTGCATACACATTTCCTATTGTTCAAAGGTTGAACTTTGGAATGTTGGCGTTTGGTTTCCGCATTGCATGGGCACAGGGTCTGATTTTGGAGTTGGGTGGATGGTAGAGGGAACCCTTTCACTGGACTGTTTTTTTCGCTTGTTTCGAGTATCACTGGATTCCACGACGAGATCTCTTCACGATATCGTTTCTGATGTTTCAGCCTGACGACCTCTCGTTTTTTCATTCTCTGGCCATCGCCTGTATTGTACATAACCTTAATAGATGGCACGAAAACTTCATTACCAATCCCTTTCTCTCTCTGGCTCCTCTCACGTCGCCTTCGGTTCTCGCTGCGCCTTCGCTCGCGCTCTAGAAGCCCTGATCTGACTGATCGCTTCCCCATGTTGATTGTTCAGCGCACCACCTCATCCTTCGCTTCAGCACTTCATCTCGAGAAGCAGCGTTGTACTACCCGACGGCCCATGGCGGATCTCACACATCATCGGGCTCTCCGCACCTCGGTCCGCCTTCCAGAAGGTTTCGAGGCGTTGTTGAATCAGCCACCAAATCTACGATCACGCCGAGCACGTATGACTATGCCCTAAGGGGGAATGGATGAGCACTTGTTGAAGTTGCACAAGAATCCCACGGGTTAATATATATTCTACGCACTACGACCCCCGGTCCCCTTATTCCCCTGCCCCGGCGCCTCCCTGCATGCATCGAATCCTGCAGTATCTATACCCTTCCATACGCCCAAAGCCCATGGCCGAGGGTCTAGGTATTCTACCCTTGATCCCAAGCGCCCATCCCAGCTGCAGGTACATACAGTATCTGTAGTGCACGGTTCGTACACAACATTCTGGTTCGAACCCTTGATCGTCGCTTACCAGGAGGCCTGCTATATGCTTCTTGGCCTTGTCGTTCGCTTGCCCTGATAAAATGGACCCTGCGATCTTCGCGAACCCTTGGTCCCCACGCACGAGAAGAGTTGGGTCGTGACGTTGAAGGGCAGATGCGATGGACGCCACCCGGGCGATGCTCCGGGAGGCATTCGTCGATCCGTTCAACGGCTATATACAAGGCTTGTCCCGGTCCTTTGCGCAATTGATGGGCGAACCTGTGGAGGTTGTGGAACCTCCGGGACGCTGGAAGCGCTGGCGACAAAGAATGTGGCAGATTCCGGGTAAAACAGCGCACGTCTATCCATAGGCCCAGCAGCGGTGGTTGTGGGAGAATCCCGTTTCCCGTTCCCTCCCGCCGCGAACACGAGGGGTATATTGCCCTAGATTACATGGACCTGCGGGTGCCTGGCCATTGTGGTTACGTTCGCGAAGGAAGTGAACGAGCGAGGCGACGTAGATTGCGCGACGTGGATGGCGAACAGGTTGTCGGCTTCCAAGCGTGGTATTCCGGAAGCGCTGGATAGATTGACAGTCGGCAGTTCTGGCTCTGGGTGCCTGAAGTGCGACGCTCCGTGCTGGAAGCAGAAGCTGAGAAGCTGAGAAGCTAGGTAATTGTTGTCTCATCTCATCGTCGGTTGCATGCCGAAGCTCAGGCGACGCGTCATGAAGATGGAAGGGTGCGCAAGGAGCGGTGATGAAGCTTGCTTGGCTGCTCGGGGTTCGCGATTGTAGACCATGGTGTTGAGTTTTGCCTGTATGCTTCAGGATGGGAGAAGATCGGAGCCGTTCGGAACATTGGGTCCCTTCCTTCCGGATCATCGCGACCATGGCCCCCAAGAATTCAGATATGCCAGTCAGCCTGTCAACTTCCCAAGTCACATGTTCACCGGCTGACGTGCAGTAGCCTGGCTGCCTTCAAACCAGGCACTGTCCTCTCATCAACTCTTGCATCTCATTGCTTTTGCCGTCTCCGGATTTGCACGCACACTAATGGTCAAGTTTAGCAAAGATGTTCAGAGTTATGAGATAACCTCCCGCCTCCCCGCAACCATATTCAAGAATAGAAACCGCGGCATAGCCTTGATGGCATTCCATACTATCGCATTGCTACCCGCTGATCTGGCATTCAGCCCAGCCAGGCGGCCTCACGTTCGGTGCGAGCATCAATATTGAGTGTTTCCGCCGAGGTAGTGTTGGCGCGTCCATCTTTTACCTGGAACAAGGGTTCGTGAGCGAGCATGTCACAACCTGTGCCGTTTTTAAGGCTGCACCATTTCCTTAATCTCCACAACTAGGATTGTAATCCCTGCGGAAAATAGGAAATCGAATCATTACACCGCTGCATCGGTACCCAGGGCATAGCGTCGCGCGAGGTCCCCACGACGTCGTTCCAGATAGCCACAGGGGTGAAGATCATGCTGGATGCAGCAAGCGACATCGCCGACATGGCATAGTTTCTTTGGCATACGCTCGAGATAGGATAAATGCTGGACCGTTGTGGATGCAAATGGTTTTTTTCTTGTGGCGCAACGTCATAGCGCCTATAACGCTTCGTATTCTAGGGAGTCAGTGCGTCATCGCGCGGCCGTTACAGCCGTGAGACTCCGCAAAACACGAAGGCTGAAGCTGCTCTCGTTTCCACCGTCCGTAAGACAGGGCAACAGGGGCTCATCTGCTCGAGTCAAACCCCCAGATGTCGACCGGTGGGGCAGGCGGGAGAGTGCGAACGGGCTTTTCCGCAGTTTCTCCTTGCCAGCGACATGATTCGACGGTTAGACGGCAAAAGGGCCAAGGCCAAGGCCAAGTGCACCCCGAAACCTGGGTTTGGCAGGGAGATCACATAACGCCGATCGCTGTTGATCTTCGAAAACCAGACGAAAGCCGTGAGAAGAAACGAACCTTGTCACGGCACTTCGTAATGGGAAAGGTGAGTGTCTGCAATTCCGCCCACGCTTCGCACCATGACTCTCCGGGCGGAGATGAGATGTTTAGTCTGGCGCTGTATGGTCCGAGGTGCGAATACCGCTTTGGGTTGTTGGGCCCGGATAAGGCGCACAGTGAGGAGGCTCTGTGCTGGCTCCAAATCAGACCACTCGAGCTTACGAATTTATCTGCAAGTTTCTGTAGGGTATATTGAATAGTGGGTTTTGGCCCCGCCTCGCGTGAAGGGCTATTTGCAGCTAGATGAGTAAGAGGCCAAGTGGGACCTGGTTGAGACGCAGCGACTGAGCGGTGATGGCTTGGTTGCATATTGGCAGAAGAGGATACAATGCAGTAATGCGGATGCGTTGGCACAAGAGTTGGTCGGCGAGGGCGTTCACGCTGAGTATATGGCGTTCGGAGAATAGCTGTGGAGGGCCGTAGAGAGGCACCTGCAGGAGACGGTTTGCTCCAAGACAGATGCATCTGCGTTGATCTCCTCAGCCACATGCCGCGCGGACTGCTGACCACTCAGATCGGTTCAATACACTCGTCCTGACTAAGTACCGAGCTGGTATCGAAAAATTGGGGTCTCGCGACTAGTCGTGCCACAGCCCAAGCCGCGCAGGGGTTGATTGGCTCTGACAAAAGGCGCCTGGCGTGAGAAGATGGCTTCGACTGCAGGGCGCCGATCGTCAATAAAAGATGCACGACCCGCGCAAAACGAGGTACGGAAGACTGCCGCCGACAACGCTTCCTTCGCCATTCGTATATGCGCGCTGTGTAATGCAATCAGGGACGGTGAATCGTTATCAGAGGTCGTAAATCTTCAGCCACGGAGCGCTGAGCCAGCGCCACTGATTCACCGGTGCAGGTTCGCCTGTGGGCCGTCAGCACGTTCGTACTGCTCGTAACGGCGCGGCCTCGACCCCATCTCTGCGGCCGGCCTCGAGGCATCATTCATGCACATGCCAAAGTCATGCTTAGGAAGACGGGGACTGATAGTCGTTGACGTGAAGACCAAAGGCGCGAATGCGGGCGTCGACGAAGGTCGATTTAAGGTTGGCTTTCGGTGCAAGGAGCCAGGGGCTGGAGCCACGGGAAAGCCTTGGTGCGGTGCTGGTGTGATGAGATCACCATGTGAAGCGAGATTTGTGAATCTTGGAAGGCTGCAGGGAGGCTCCGAAGAAATGCCAAGCGGTGGATTCTTCGGAGCCGGAGCGGAGCGGAGCTTGTGCCGAGGGATTCGCCAAGGTGCCCTCCTCGGAACCAGATCCTCCGGATCCTCCGATACAGAATATCATGTCATAGCGAGCGTTGCGTCGCGTGCGGCAGGCAGAAAATTGCAATGGCCGACGCTTTGAAGGCCTCGGGGTACGTTTTATTGGCCCAGAATCCATTTTTCCCCATACTCACGTCTGCAGCAGCAAAGATGCGCCCACCAACCCCCGCGGCATTCCCGTTGCGCCCTTCGTCGACCGCGTCGAGGACTACGTGACCGATCGATCCGAGGTGGAGAGCACCATCAACAACTTCAAAGAGATGATCTCGTATGTCTTGGCTCCGCGCACCAACGTGGAAGATCCGGTGGCCTTACACGTACCCTAGGAAGTACCAGTTCATGGAGGTCAACACACAACGGCGGGCAGCGGGGCTCAAGGACAAAATTCCAGATATCCAAAAGACACTCGATACGGTGCGATTTCTGAAGACCAGAAAGGTATGGGCGTATGGCATCTTCATACATAGAGGATGCGTCATGCTGAAATTTGGCCAGGCAGAGTCACAGCCCATCGAGACCACGTTCGAACTAAACGACACCCTCTACGCAAAGGCAGAGGTGCCACACACGGAGGAAGTGTACCTCTGGCTAGGAGTGCGCCGCGTCACCCCCATCCACCACACCAGAGGCTGATTCCACCAGGCAAACGTCATGCTCGCCTACCCCATTCCCGAAGCCGAAGACCTCCTCAAGTCTAAGCTCGACACCGCGAAGAAGAGCCTCGCAACATGCGAGGAAGACATGGAGTTCCTTCGCGAGCAGATTACTGTACGCCTGCCTATACGAAGTTTCAGAAGCCGAGCTGACGCTGCATGCAGACACTAGAGGTCGCCTTTGCCCGCGTGTACAATTGGGATGTCGCTCAAAGAAGGAAAGAGCGCGAGGAGGCTGGCGAGTCAATAGCGGATGGAAAAGGAACGTCGCCGGGCGGATAGCAGGGTGAGGATTGAGACGCCCTCACCATACTGCGACGTGTAAGGCTTAGTACCAGGATAATCGCTGCGCATTCGGCGTCTATCCAGGACTCGCCCTATGAAGCTAGTCGAGCCGCATCGTCGACTAGCTAGAAGCCCATGTCTTGGGTATCTACTCACCTCTACTTGAGCTGCAATTCTGGTTGGAAGCCTCGTCGAGTATCCCAGCATCCGCTTATTCCGGCCCTCCATCTTAAACAATATAAATACTTGCAGCTTCATACTGAAGTGCATGGAATGCATGTATATGTACATGTACAAGTACCATGTACCTGCAACTAGACGTGCATGTTGTGCACTCATCGTGGTCTGGGTCGTTATCGCTGGCTTACGTACCCTATCACCATGGTGATTACCTGCTTCGCTATTCCGCAGTCAGCAGCCTCGGATGGCGTAAGGCTTCGGATCACTGCTTGAAGTACAGCATAAGCCGTGGCATGCTTTGTAGGCAGTGGAATCATCGTCATTCCTTGTAGAGAATATGCCGCGATCGGCACCCATCCCGATCTTCGCAACCTTTGCAATCGCCAGTACAGGATTATGACGCTGGCTGACGGCAAAAAATCCTACCCCTATGCTCAAAGACACCGGCTGGGCTTCGGCAACCTCTTCAGGGCGCCTTTAGTAATGGATGGCCGGAAATGGAAGTGAAAAGTCGTGAAGCAGTCAAACATCAATGGTGAGGTGAAGTCCAAGCGACCCCGCATTCGTTGTGGACCTTTGCTAGCATTTTGCATCGTCTCCATAGCTTTAATAAAACAAGACCCTTCATTCAACCTAGTGGAGCAGACTCGATTCCAAAAGGCCCTCCTTTCTATCGCGACGGTTGATGTTCTAAGCCCCCGAAGCAGTCGTCTCATGAGCGCTGCAAGACGCAATAGTACAGTACCCAATCCGGTGGTTCTACAGCAGCTGCACTTTCTTCTTACCGCACAAGTCTCCCAATAATACAGGAATCTCGTCTACATATCAATCCGAGTTACGAGTAGTGTCAATACGAGAGTGCGTTCAAGTCACCGAAACTACCTTATCCAATCAGCCAGCACCTCCACCATGTCCGCCACAGCCAGCATATCCGACCTCCTATCCTCAGGCCACACATTGGTTCTCGATGGAGCACTAGCCACATACCTTGAAGATCTTGGCGCAGACATCAGCGGCAATCTGTGGTCCGCCCAAGTCCTCCTTACTCAGCCCGAGCTCATCCAACGCACGCACCTAGATTACTTCCAAGCCGGTGCCAATATCGCGATCACATCTTCGTAAGTACAGCTCCCGTGCAGTTCCTTATGTCTGGAGATGATACAACAGAGGAAATATTGCTAGTACGATTGGACATTCAAGTGGCCAATGAAATCCCTTCACCATGTCCATGATAAACTCCCCACAAGGCATACAATGCCCTATCATATGAATCTCTCACCTCATAGCTGATGCTTCGCCAGCTATCAAGCATCCATCCCAGGGCTAACAAAGCACCTCCACATAACCCCAGAAGAAGCGACCCAACTCATCCACAAAAGCGTCGAGCTCGCCCTCGAAGCCCGAAATGAATACAACTTCAGTCCCGCCTGCAAAGAACGCCGAGACCAAGGATTAGAATCACATCTCTTCGTTGCAGGGAGTGTGGGTCCATATGGGTGAATCAACCTCTCCCTTTCTCCTCCCTTCCAGTTTCAACCAATCTGCAGGTCAGACTGACACAACACCAGTGCCTACCTAGCAGACGGCTCCGAATACCGCGGCGACTACTCCCTCACCGAGACCCAATACCACGAGTTCCACAGAGGCCGAATCAGCGCACTACTAGACGCAGGCGTGTCCTGCTTGGCCATCGAAACCATCCCCTCCTACCCCGAAACCCAGGCCCTCCTCTCCCTCCTCCAGTCCGACTTCTCTTCCGCCCACGCATACTTCTCCTTTACCCTCTCCTCTCCGACCACCATCTCCGACGGAACCCCCCTCTCTGCGATCGCTTCGCTTCTAAACTCCTCCCCGCAAGTCCTCGCCATCGGCGTGAACTGCGTATCTGCCGACCTCGCGCTGTCCGCGCTGCAAGAGCTGAAAAAGCTGACAAGCAAGCCGCTAGTTGTGTATCCTAATTCGGGGGAGAGTTGGAACGCCGCGGCACGTGGGTGGGAGGGAAGTCGGACGGAAGGTGAGGGGTTAAAGAGTATGACGAGAGCGTTTTTGAAGGAAGGGGCGAGGCTGATTGGGGGGTGTTGTCGNACGGGGCCTGGGGATGTGAGAGTTGTGGCTGGGACGGTGGGAGACATAGTGAGTGAGCGGGGGGAGGTAGTGGGTAAGGGGGTGAGAGAAGGGTGATGTGGGTGAGATCGTTTGATACTGTGAAGTTATGGTGGGAGTAGCCATTGGATTCAGCATGTCAGAATAGAGCGATTTGTGAATGGTGGCCGTGTTGAAAACATGAATACAAAAGAAGCCAGGGTCCTGGGTGCAGGCACTCCCGTTTGCTCATGCCAGGCCTATTACTTAATCTTAAACCACCTTTTCAGCGACATTTTCTTTCGCCACCCAGAAGGATCTCGACTCGCACCTTGCCCCACGCCTTGCTGCCGATCTCGCTCCTGTATCTCCACCTCTACTGTAGCCTTCTCCTGGGCCTCACCTTGGGTCTGGCCCTGGCCTTGGTTTTGAACTCGAGCCTGACTTTGACTTAGCACGGGCCTTCTCGATTCAGTCATAGTCTCCCCTATCACAAACTTGGCGCCCACATAGCTCGGCCATATATGGACATCTAGCAATCGCTCCTACAGTTTCCTTATTGGGCCGTCCTTTCCTGGGCAATCAGGGTGCCCTGCGATGAAGATCTAGACATCGTTTTCCTCCAGTTTGATGGCGATTTGTTCAAGTTCGTCTCGCTCCTCCTTCTCAGTAACTTTACGGAGCTTGCCTAGCGTCAAGCCTCCAACGACCGCGTATATCTTCTTGACGCCGGTTAGCTCCTTCGCATACTCCATCGTATTGACGATTCCGGCGAGACTGCGAGTGGTTATGATGAAGAGACCTCGGTCTAACGGGATGTATTAGCAACCAGGCCGTATCAAAATGGAGTGGCGAGTAGTGGTCATACCCTTGACGACGGCCAAAATGCAACGCTCTTCGTCTCCAGGCCTCAACATTTTGTCGAAGGCCCACCGTCGAGTTTTGGGGCACGCCTTGCCGTTTGAATGCAGACCAATCGGTCCAGAAACTTTGAAGTACTTGTCCAAGTCTCTACCGTTGAAACCTGGTAGCACCCTCTTTCTCATTCCCATGGGCACATTGTCACCAGACTTGAGGATATCTAGGTAGTCTTGGTTTTGACTCTAGGTTGGGTATATCGGCTCGGGCATGTCCACTATAATGTCTTGCGAATGTCCGAAGCGTTTGTACTTAGGCTTCCTGATCTCTTTAAGGACTTCGGCTGCTGCGGCGCACTGCGACTGCTCCTAACTGCCGAGGACAAGGGCGTCGATCGAGCCGGTTGGAGCATCGAGCTGGCGCATTTGGTCCAGCCATAGATCTACTCTGGGGCCCGTATCAAACAGAATCGTCATCTGCCTCGCTCGATGGCTGTCGGAGGGGTTGTGGCAGACGCCGGTCTGAATACGTCAGTATGTCGTGCGACAGCAAATGACAGAAGAGGACCGTAGAGTATCAGAAGGAGTTGCTCGTGCGCGTTTTTGCCTAGGCCGCAGAATTTGCACTGACGCAAGCGTGACTGCAGACAGGGGCACTTACAATCAGTAGACTGCACGCTTGCTGCGTGCCCAAGTCCCTTCCGAGTTCAAGGTGGTCGAAAGAGCGCTCTCTCGAGGCATGGGACGCGTCCTGATGGCTGACTGGGGGCCGGCTCTCACCGTCGACAATGGTAAGAATCTCAAGGCGGTTCAGCGGAACGGGGCATTCGCGTTTGCCGGCTTGGCTGCTCGAAATGACTGGCGTTGCTTGTTGAGAGGACCGGCCCATGACTGGTCGGGAGTATTGTTTCATGACGGGCGTTGGTAGTGGCCGAGAGTACTGGCTCATGAGCGGTGATCGATAGAGCGAGTGATGATGGTAATTGATGATAGTGTAGCGATGATGATACGTCGAGGGTGCAGTTAGTGGGTGCAGAAAGTAAAATGTAGGGGAGGGGAGCCAGTAGAGAACTGCAAGATATAGAGAAGAGTCACCGCGTAGGGCATTGACTTACGTGTCAGGCTAGGGGCGTGGGTGTACTTAGGTAGATTATACAGAGCGGTCACTAGGAAGGTGGAAGGAACATGCGTCGGTCGCAAGAGCTACTCAAGATCTCGAACAACATGCATAGATATTCAACTCCTTCTTATCATCTGTCAGCAGACGATCAGCCCGAAGAATGTACCAAATAGCACCTCTGCAGAACACCCAGGACATCTCGCGAGAGCCTTCCTCCCCGAAGGGTAAACGCCTAGTAATGCAACACCGAATGACCCAAGCCCCAAGTAATATTACACACGACGCCCAATCCTCGCCCTCTCTCATGCACGCTGAATGCGGTAATCTCACAACTTGTCAAGCCTGTTACAAGTAATGGAAAAGGAATTTGTGGTACAAAGGAGTTTCAACACGTAGCACTGTTTAGAGCCATGCTTATGCCTCTAGAGTGCTAATCGTGTAAAACAGTAGATAAGCTTCAGCTCCGAGCACTTCAGCCTCGCTAGCCAATATGACCTTGCTGTCGTCGAACATGAACCAGTCGTCGCCTTCGCGTGAATAGCTGACGTAGTGCCCGGAGTCTATCTTACCCTTATGCACGATGACCGCGGTCAGCTCGTACATGAGGCTATTCCCAGGGCTATTCATGTTGTATTTGGTATTGGGCGGTTGTTGCCCTCTCGTGGCTTTCGTTTGCGTGGATCGATATTGCGTGGTGTACGGGTATAGGTCGAGTTTCATCGGGAAGCTTATCTTCGTTTCGATTTTGGATGACGTTGCTTTTGTGTGCTCAAAACGCTGGTGCTAGGTCAGTACGAATCGCTGTAGATTGCTCAGCGTCGAGGGAGCACTACCTTGAGGTGTATAGGGAGAACCGGGGGCAGCTGCTTTATGCTCAATTGCTTGATGGCATTCTGACCGCTGTCACAGTTCCGACATGTGTATTCAGCCTGCCCCAGTTTCTCCCGTCCTGTGAATTTCTCCAAGCAGTCCCGTAGGTCGAGCTGGTTGTCATCTCCGCTAGCTGCTTCGAGCTTCCGCTTCTTGGGCAGATTCCGCACGTCGAGGCTAAGGTCCATGTACGGGTCTTGTGTAGACGTTGTATTGCGGCAGTTGTCGCAGGTCACCGTGCTCGAGAGCTTCCCGTAGAAGGTCTGGTGTATGACGCATTTGCAGGTGTCGTTGTCGGTCGAGCCGCCGTTCTGCAGGTGGAGGGTGTTTAGCATGAATTGCATGTATTCGTGCGCGTCTTGCTGGTTGTACCCAGCAAGTGCCTGTCGAGCCGTGTCAGCTGGGTCCATCGGCTAGGGGTCAACATTCGAGCGGTAGCACTCACCTCGCCAGCCAGCCAGCTGCCCATGAGCATGTTGACGGCGCCAAATCCCTCCGTCTTCTCAACAGAGTAGAATTCGACGAACATCTCATCCAGCGCGCAGCTGACGCACGCCTCCTTTTCGCAGTCGGCCACCTTGTGCCCTTCGGAGAGGTAGAAATTCCGCACGAAGGGGTTGTGTATTAATGTCTGTAATATGACGCTCATGAAGCACGTCTGCCCCATGTTGTAGAGGCCTCGGAGGCCAATCGCGCGGCAGGGAGGGAATGTGGTGTTG
This sequence comes from Pseudomonodictys pantanalensis, assembly GCA_019022785.1. Taxonomy (NCBI): domain Eukaryota; kingdom Fungi; phylum Ascomycota; class Dothideomycetes; order Pleosporales; family Parabambusicolaceae; genus Pseudomonodictys; species Pseudomonodictys pantanalensis. Next base: position 8,896 of record JAFHBV010000385.1, on the reverse strand, counting down.
GTGATGATCAGCTTATGATCTTCGGTCGTGGTCGTGTCGTCGAATTTCCGCTTCTTGCCTGTACGCCAAAAGTGTCAGCGAGCCGATTTGGCCCTTGATGGGCGGGTAGACCGGCCTTTTCGAAGTCTCCTAGCCTCCAGCTCAGCGTCGTAAATGTAGTCCTGGCAGTCGCCGCAGTAGACATTGCCTTCCCTCGACTCCACAGCTGCAGCCCGTCAGCATGCTTTCTCCCGATACGATTCAAGCAACGCACAGAAACAATGCCTCTTTGTGTCAATGTGCTCGTCCCTCTGGGCTTCGGTCAAGATCTGGGGGCACTGGAGGCAGAGGAAGAGCGGGTTGAGAGAGACAACGGGCCTGCCGTCGGCGGAATGGCACGTCTGGGCGATTACACTCGGGCTGTCGTAGATTTTCTGTAATATGAGACGGTAATACTGGTACGTCTGCTTGCGGGCGGTTTCGAGCAGATTCCCCATGTGTTCTGGAGCCGTCAGCCTCGCGGAAACTTTGCAGAGCGTCGTCCAAGCACTCACCACAGCCGTAGGCAATGTGAGCCATCTGGCTACTCGGCACGATGGCGCCTTTGGCATTCTTCACGACCTTGGGCGAGGCCAGCGGCGGCGCCCCCTTCGGCGCGGCGATGCTGTCCATGGTGGCGGCGGTACAGGTCAGACGGGAGGCAGGTCAAGCATCCGCATGACGCGCGGGCCTACGAGCAGACACGCAGAGGCTCGCAGTGAAAGGTCGTCTGCTGCCCGTGAGCGCTGACGCTCCAACGTGCTTCTGCGGCGATGGAGCTGTCTCGTGGATGCACCTGCATGAAACCAATCGACAGGACGGATAAAGTACGCCACTAACGATTAGCGGAGATCCTTGCCCCACCCGTCTCGATTCCGCAGAGGAGCAACGGGAGGCTGCACCCTTCCGAGCGAACGGCTGCCGAACTTTTGAAAATATCCGTGGAGCGAGGGGGGTAGGCTGCTCCAAGGTGTGCGTGGAAAATATCTTGGGTTCCGTTGAGTGTGGCAGCAACTCCAAAGTTTGGTCCAATCAGGCAATGCTTAATTTTAGCGACCTAGTATCTGACTGTGCACGTTCATGAAGGCTGGGATACGGCATTGTTTTTTACAATATATTTTATCTTTCTCAAAGATTTCTATCAAAATTCAAGGCAAGGTGCCAGAGTGGTTAATGGGTGAGACTCGAATTTCCCCGATATCTCATGGCTTCGGCCGCGCCGGTTCGAGTCCGGTCCTTGTCGTGCTTTTTGATTTTTGATTTTCTTTTTGGGTCGTCCGACCCCCTTTTGCCTTGCTCCTTTGCTACCCCTTTTGTCTTTGCCTTTGCGCAGTCTTGTAATGATAGAAGTCCCAGTTATGTTGCGACGTCACTCAACGAATTATCAGCACAGTTCACTCAACTCAAGGGAAGACGAACAACGTGAACTATATCTAGAGTTGCAGCATCTGTATCTGCAGAGCTCCAAGAGCCGCACCAGTAGCATTGTATAAGCTATACTTAATCCATGCCCTAGGTGCCCCTCAGGCTGCTATATGCCTTATTGGAAGCAGGCCTACACGTTTGACACAGTACTATCAACACAGGGCAACTGCCAGCAGTCATCCCGACGACTGCTCAGCATCAACCTCTCTAAATCATCATGAAGACCATCGCTATCACTCCTTCCCCTCTCCTTCCTTTTTCTTTTCTTCCTCCTCCTCTCAAGCCTCCTTCAACATCTTAATAAGCTTCTCCATCGATCCTGCTCCCCTGTAGCCTTCTGACATCATCTTGACTGCCTCCTCCATAGATCCTGCCTCCTCCATAGATCCTGCCTCCTTCTTCGCAGCCTCATACACTTGCGCAAGGTCCTTGGCTGCATCCATTTTGCGTCCGTGCTTCCCTGCCCATTCCGCCAACGCATCATCGACCGAGTACCCGTTCTTGACGGGCTTGTTGTCGCTGCCCATGCAGATGCGCATGCCGGAGCAGAGGGTGGACCATTCGGACTCGAGGTATTTGAGGAGATTCTCTGTAGCTGAAGTCTTGGGAGTGTGGATGGTGTGAGAGGATGGTTGGGTGGGATTGCACTTAGAACATGTTGATGTGGTAGAAGAAGAAGAAGAAGAAGAAGAAGAAGAAGAAGAAGAAGAAGAAGAAGAAGAGGCAGCTTCTGTCAGGATGGTGGGAGATGGCTGGGCGAGGAGGACGAGTTGGGCAATTGTGGTGGAAGGGGTGTTGGTGTAGAGGATGGCGAGAGTGGAGTTGACGAAGGTGATGTTGTAGAGTGCTCGTGCCGTTGCTAATGTTGAAGAATCAGTAGGAGGCTGGGAAGTGAATTGGAAGAACGAACTTATGACTTGCTGCTCGAGATGCTGCATATGCTGGTATGTGGTGTCCACAACGTGGGCCTCTGGCTTGCTCTCTGCGTCCGGCATAATGTCTGCAGTCGAGATATCTCAGGCCAGTGTGTAAGAAGAGACAGCTGAACGGGGACAGAGGATTCTGGGTGCGGAACTCATTGATGGAGAACGTGGAGGAGCATTCTTGATGTACGTGATACATACCATCTTTCGCACCGTGCTTTTGATTGTCGCAGCATTAAGTCTAGCTGGCTGGTGTATCTACACAACAACTTTAGCCAATAGCCATAGCAGAGTGATGGAATTTTATAGTGGCTAGCACGGTGCGAACAGATGTTGGTGAATCGATCAATTGAATCCCCCCAAAGTATGCAGGTTGAACATTGAAGTACTGTTGATACATGAAGTCATGCTGTACACCTCAAACACCTCATATTCTTTCTTCGCCTCTGGCTGCCATGCAAATAGCCATCGTTGTGTCCTGCCTCTTTTGACACCGTATCAATTCGTTGTGGGGTGTTATCGACGGTTTACATTTTCGCCTTAGCCTCGCCTTTGAGCTCCTGAGCCTTGCCCTTCGCCTCTCCAGTGAGCTCGCTAGCCTTTCCCTTAGCCTCGCCGGCCACCTTGTGTGCCTGGCCCTTGGCCTGTCCGCTGCTCTCGGGCATCGCCTGCTTGGCTGACTCTGCGACTTGCTCTGCCATGGTGTCAGTGACTTCTGTCCATTGCTCTGGTGGGACTCTCAGTAGCTGTGGCGAGCGGGGTAGGTACGTCGAGTAGTAGAAAAGTTAATTGTGCGAATGTTGAGTAGTGCTCTATGTTGGAGGATTGATGGTGAGAATTGGCATGCATGGATGTACATACCTCCTTTCTCAATTCCCTTCACAGCAGCACCAGAAATTTTCCTGTCCACTGCCTTCGCGGCATCCTTGACAGCTTCTACGGGCGATTTCCGTGCGATGGGAGAGGTGCTGAAGAGGCGGACCTGGCGGGCGATCTGGGTTCGGAACATGATGATTGTAGGTTTCTTTGAAGCGACGGGGCTTTCGTGGTAGGTCTTTTTGATGGTGATTAGAGGTAGCAGAGGTCAATTGGTCTTTTGATGGAAGAACTTTAGAAAGACGTGAGGAGAAACGTTTAAAAGAGGCTTTAGCTGCTTCCCTGTCACCCGCCGTCTGCGATCATGATGACGTCGATTTGCGCGTGAGGCTAGCCCGTTTCTGATTGGCGCGGTGCAGCTCTGTTGCCGGCAGGTACCACGACACGCCCATAGCTCCTTCCCATCGCGATGTTACTCCAGCACTCCCGAATTTCCATGTGAACGCGCAGCATCATAAGCAGAGTCGTACCTTAGCCACGACTTTGGATTTTCATCTTCAGTATCAAAGTGCTACGTCCACAGCGCCTTCTGCCACCACTTACATCTCGCATTGGCATTCACGTCCCTCACCTCCTGGATGCCCGTAGTATTGATCCTCAGCACATTCGCCTGCTCCCCATACATCTCAAACGGCACCACGCCCTCCGCTTCTGGCCACCCCTGCTTCGCGAAACTCGTAATAAAGTCCTGCAGCGCCAGCGCAATCGTCGCATTATTCACCTGCGGCGGCACCAACGACGCATTCCCGCCCGTCCAATACGTAGACGCAACGTCGTAACCGTGGAACCCAGGATACACAGCCCAGAGATACGAGTACGTCTTGTTCTTGAAGGCCATGTCGAGAAAATACGTGTTGCAGGTGAAGATGACTTCGGCCATGATCAAGCTCATGCGATCGTAGTTTGTGGTGTAAGGTTGGGAGCCGTCGAATACTGGGGGATAGAGCGTGTTGACGACGTAGTCGATTGTTGAGTTTGGCATTTCCGGCCACGATGCGCGGAGTCGCTCCGCGATCGCACTATCCGTGTCGGCGAAAGTTGGAGTGAAGTATTCTCCTTCATGCGTGTTGTGGCCGACCATGACACGTACTTTCTTGTCGAACCGGCCCTGGGCGAGGAGCTGTGGGACGTGTTGTGGCACGAATAAGCCATCTACAACTGGGTTGTAGGTGAACCACCCATATTCGCTGTCATACGCAATCTGGAGATAGTTGACGCGTATGAGGTCTTCCGAGGACATTTTCCTGAGGTCTGCGAGCGAAGTACTGTTCGCCAATTCCAGCACCCGTTGGTATAATCTTTCCTGGTGACTGCTCGACGCCGTTGGCTGCCATCCAGGCGATTGTGGAATCGCCTGCTGAAAAGGCACGCTGCCCCCCAAACCGCCGTATGCGGTGATTTGGTGCATGGTGCTTCCACCGCCAGCACTCTCCCCAAACAGAGTGACCCTATTTGGATCGCCGCCGAAGAGATGAATGTACTTCTGGACCCATTCGAGAGCGAATCGCTGGTCGTAAAGGCCCAAGTTGGCGATGCCACCCTCAGCGGTAAAGGATGGACCGGAAGACCATCCGAACAGGCCCAGTCGATAATTCAGGGCCACGTATATGACCTCACCATCGGTGACATTTCCAGATTGCTTGAGCAAGCCGGCGGGGTTGTAGTATTTCGTGCCGAGCGTATATCCTCCCCCATATAACCAAACCAGGACTGGAGCGCCATAACCCTTCCCAGCGCGTTGTAAGATCTTCTCTGGCACGAAGATATCCAGAAACAGGCAGTCCTCAGACGTCCGTGGGTCGAAATCTGGGATGGTAGAGCTGTCATTCGCTCCCGGCGCTGAGTACGTCGTGTCATTCGGAGGGACACCCGTCATAAGGGCTTTCAAAAGATCCTGGACTATCGGTGACCACGCGGGAGTACCTTGGGGGCATATTCTGTGTGAAATTAGTCACCTACGCTGCCGCGAGAAGCTCTGTATAACCGACCTTCCGATGCTTCCATTATTGATTTCGGATCTATTCACCGCAGGCGCAACCGGCAGCGCAAATCTCAGGTCGCCGACTGGAGGCGCCGCATAGCGAATATTGGAGAAGTTGAAGAATCCCCCGGTTTCCTATACCGATAGTCAATATCTAACCCTGCAAAATGAATGGATCCCATGTTAAGCAGGGACTCACGTTGAACCCAGACGCCTGGTAGACCTCATATCCCAAATCGACAGTCGGTAATGTGGTTTCTTGTGCGCAAGCAGCTCCCAGCAAAGTCGCGAGGGTGAGAAGCTGAAACATTTTCTTCCGTGTCGCAAGTCCGAAAGCCTCGCGCATCGTTCAACTGCCAACATGAATGCTCTCCGCGCCAGGTTCTGGGGCACAGCGGGTCTTAAGAAAATTTCTCCCGCATCCTGACGACACAACACCTGTGCATGTCCAATCTACCCTGGTGCACTTCAGATCGATGCCATTCGCTGGTTACTACCGTATACCACGCGCATGGGCTCCATTACGCATGCGATGCGCGATGCGCAGGCTCAATTTCCCCTCATTCGAGGTGACAGGCGGGGATTCGCGCGCATGCCGGCTGTGCCTCGACTGTTCGATGAAGAGAAGTAAGGCCAGTAGGGGTGCTGAAAGGTATTGGGCCCCGGAGGTTCAGGGAGGTAAACTACCGGTCTCCAGGTTGATGTGCGGTGAGGGATGGTGTCATAAGCAGGGTTGAAGCGAGGTGGTTGGGGATTGTGGGGTTGTGCCGCAGCTTCCTGTTGGAAATGAAGAACATCCACCATCGCACCTCTTCACAACACATGACAATTCATCAAATCCAAATCTGATGACAAATTGTTGGCTGGACCTCCTCGTTAGTCAACTGTTGCGAGCGACTCATCGCCCGTCGCTCTCTACACAAGGCATCTGGTCAAATCGCCTAGAACGATTCACACTCCGCAGACCAACACACCGTGCAAGCTACATCATTACAAAGTACCTTGTATATACCCTCCCTCAGGACTAGAGAGAATACGAAAGACGAAAGAGCTCCAGAACAATCGTTGAAGCCCATGCTCATGCGGTCGCGAATACAACCATGAAGGGACCTTCCTCATCGAGACCTATACATGCACTCCACAGCAACGTTTAATTTACCCCACCAAGTCACGAACCTGGACCCCGCTCGCCCAGTTGTCGTCTTTTGCCTATCGGTATACATACCGGGAGACGTCATACCTGGACTGGGGTCATGTTGCGGTACGGAGTGACATCTTGAGGCACGGTTTGCCCAGGTGACTGGCCGCATGGAGAGGAATACGAGGACGACCGATGTCCATGGGCCGACGCTTTTCCGATTTTACAGGCTCGTTTGCCGGTATTTGCTGCCGCAAGACAACACCAGTTGTATTGCGACATCTTTCCCCGGGCTGAAACGCGTCTTTAGGATTCTACTACAAGACGTAACTTTGTAGGCAGCCTTGCTGGGAACTTGGACAAGAGATATCAATCCACTCGTGAAAAAGGTCTCGCGTAAGGGAGCCGCGCACCATGCGCTTGCATTCGGCGCGTTTGGTCTTGAAACAAGTTGGCGGCTCATCGTCCGGGGCAAGGACACCGAGCCGTCCCTCGCTCAGGATTCTTCTGCCCAACTCACACTTGGGAAATCGTCCTATTTTTGGTTCACGTTCTCTCACATGGAATCTAGATCCAAGAACTTTCGGCGACCGCAATTGCCAATGCACGAGGCTTCCACATCCACATACCCGAACCATATCCTCAGGAGCACGCGGCGGCCCCGGTCCGAGTCCTTCACATACACGGGTCCGCTTTCTATTTTGGGAGAACGGTACGGAACACAACATCTTCTCGATGACTGTTGGTTTGGAAGACGATGCAGAGCATGACCTACGAAAATTACATGCGAGAGATTCAGGACAGCCACCCATGATCATCTCCAGGTCCATACTTGAGGCATAATTTTTTCATTTGGGACACTGGCTCACATGCATGTCCTTTTGCTGCGCTTTGGGCAGTACAGAAACGTTACCATCATCTTGTCCGCTTCAGCTTTCAGGCGGCAGAGCAACTCCATGATTGTATCTCGGTCCGGATTTCAGTCAAAGGTAAGATGACAAGGGTTGAAGAACCCTTCGTCTCCGGCCGAGCGAATTCATATCCTCCTGGTCACCTTTCGAGCCCGGCCCACATTCTCCTCGAGCAATATTTTGCGAGCTTTTGCTCCGCTGCAAAGGCATACGCTTGATCTTTCAACTCTACCGACACAACCACGCATGAGTTTATGTGGCTGTTCTTTGAGAACCACAACATGCGGCTCCATGGCTTGGCCTTTGGCCGGTTTTGAATTGCCATATCAAAGGGGATGGCGTGGAGAAGAAGTCCGTTCCTGTCCAGCGAGTGGTATCTACACAGTTCGCACTAGTACATGGGATTCCTTTCCATGATTTGAATGACCATAACGTTGGATTCTCGGGTTCTGAGATTGGTTTCACTCCTGGGACGTTTGGGCTTACGTGTATACTTTTGGGAGCGCTGCATATAGAGGCCGTTATGTTCTTTCTGGCCAACTCCAACCAGTACAAATCCCCCCCGCCTAGCTGCTTGGAAATCTGGAAAAAGGCATACTGGCTGATCGATCGTCTTTTGATTAAATTGCAAGTGATCAAGGGCACCGTCGCATTGTATTGGAGTCGATTTAATTGCTCCTTACCACATGCCTGGCCAGTATATGTTTCGAAATGGATTCCTGCGTACGTTCAGAACGTTGAATTTCCTAAAAAGAGACAAGCATGAGCATGATCCATACAATGTTTCTCCAGAAATTTGTACAAGCGGTTCAATGGGTGCTCTTGATAAGGTACTTGATGTGCGTTTTTGACAAGTAGTAAGCTGACTTATCGCGGGCGGCGGAGAGATCTTGTATTGGCCAAAAGGATTTCCAGAGGTTTCAAAGACTCAGAACAGGGCAGCACTCCCATGAATGTCGGAATCTTCCTTTCTTAATTGCACTTGAGGCTCTCGTAAGGAAGGAGCTTGGATTGACGACTGTTGCGGCTTCATGGGCTCGCTGGTCGTTCCAGATGCTACGGGACCGCATGACAATGCAATGCAGGCTTAACGGAGAGCCCAGAAGGTATCGGATCATGGCGGATGCGGTTGATTTCGATACTTCTACCAGCAGAGATGCAGAATGGAAAGTTGATCTTGAAAAAGCAAAGCGAATTCTTCACATTCTAAGAGTGCGAACAGGACTCTCGCCAAATCGGAGACAAGCATATCACTTTGACCCTGTTATTTCTGGTGTGGCAACCGAGCAGCGCAACTGCAGCGCATTGGGGATGCTGGGCATGGACTACATAGCCGACACTTTTGACTCCAGCAACGGCTTCGGTCGAAGAGCGCATAGATGGACTATCTCGGCTTATCAATCCGAAGAGATCCAAAAGATTGACACCATGAGTTGCAAATCGCATTTCGGAGTATCGAGATCGAACATGGGTCAATTGTACGACGTTTTTACTACAGCGAGACTAAGTTTGCACGGTCGACATCCTCCTTAAGATCGAAGTTGGTGAGAAAGAGAAGACATGCAACTCCATGTACACCAGCCCCCCCTTTTAGATCCGAAGAATGTGTGTGTGTGTGTGTGTG